>VXBA01005783.1:248194-302993 GCA_013399895.1 Serilophus lunatus | reverse complement strand
AGGGTGGACACGGCAGCCCCGGGCCGGCCCCGGCCGGGAACCTGAGCACGGCTGCCACTTTTGGACAGCAACGGAGGCCCGGCCCTGGCACCGCGTTGGTGCGGGGGTGTCTTAAGGTGCTGCAGCCATGGAAATAAAGATGGCAGGAGGGGCTGAAAACTCGTGATTCTTTGACGGGAAAACACCAGAAACAAAGTGGGGCCCGGCCGGCTGGACCAATGGAAAGACGGCTTGGCCGGGAAGAAGGCGACGAGATCCACACGAGAAGGAGAAGGCTTAAAAGCCGACGCAAGGGCCTTCCCCGCGCTCTTCTTCGGCTGCTGTTGGGAAGAGAAGACCTCAGCTGCTCTCCCCCTCAGTCGCAGACCTCGCACCGCGAGTTCCACCCATTTCTCTCAGCACGAGAACCATTTCCAGCTTGCAAGCAAGTGACCCCTCTCGGGGAGGTGGTGGGAGGGAATCATTTTCACCTCTTTTTGTGTTTTTCAGAGAACTTCAAAAGCTGGGGAGTCCCCTCCGGCAGAGGGACGGATAGAGACAGATTTTCCTACCCTTTCCCCGGTTCTTTCCACTAGCCATCTGGCTGAAAGAGCAGTTCCCTTTTTTTTGTTGGGTTTTTTTTTCCCTTTTGTGTTTTTTTCCCCTGTGTGTCGGGTGCTCCTCTGTAATTCTGGGGTCCCTGTGGGTTATCCCTACTTCCCTAATTTAAACCCCTTGTAATAAACTGTTCACCTGCTGCAAACTATTCATTTTTCCATCGCCTTTATTGAACCTGCCCCCTAGATGATAAAAGTGATCTTAAACCACCACACCAGGGAAGAGTGAGCAAGCTTGCCAGAATAATTTCTCTTCAGATTGCAGAGTATGTAAATGAGACGCTGGGTCTTGATCCATGGTCAAGGTTTCTAGACTTGCAACAAACATTTGCAAGCAAGACTGTTAAATGTAAAAGCATGTGTTTTATATTATCAGTAGTGTTATCTCTGTAACTGAATAACTCTGCATATTAGTTGCATTTTGTATTTCTAAATTAAACTGGAAAGTGCATTTCTGAACAATGTTTTACTACAAATAACTGCAGTAGCCAATTGCACGTACAATATATCGAATTAACAACGTTTATTTTTTTAAAACTATAACTTGAACAGATTGTCTTTGGTGATGCTAAACTGAGGAATCAAAAGCTTTCAAGGCATTCCACTCTAAACCACAAAGATTTCTCTCCACTCCAGATTAAAATGTGATTTATATCACAACAAAATTATTGGATCTTGACATTCCTGGCTGCTTACAAAGTTATAATATTTCATTTTGTATATTCATTATGATTTTTTAATTCATAAAATTAGCCATCAGCATGCCATAAATCATTGATTTGATTAAGGACTCTTAGCTTTTAACAAGCCTATAAACTATATTTAGGCTTCCTAGATAGCTCCTTACTTATCTTGTCAGTATGCAATACATTTTCATATCCTGAAAAGCAGGAATAAAATGCAAATGGAAGGAGACTAATTATGAAAATCCTACCTACTGGTTATTTAAGAGCATTACATGTTATTTCATTCTGTAACTTCCATCCAAAGTTTATACAAAGCCAGGTCTTTGGTACTAGGCATACATAAGTGAAGGTGACTTGATATAAACTAAAAGTAATTGTGAATAACTGATAGTAAGTTCTTCAACCATTTGGCCAAATGCTTTCCTATTGTAAAATGCTCAATTTCATTGAGTAAACATTTGATAAGATGTGAAATGACTGGGAAAAAATTAGATCTTGTAACATGGCAACAAATTTAGCTGGATCTTGAGGAATTTCTTCACAGAAAGGGTTTTTAAACATTGGAATGGACCGCCCAGGGACCTGGTGGAGTCACCATCCCTGGAAGTGTTCAAGAAATGGCTGGATGTGGCACTTAGTGCCATGGTCTGGTTGACAAAGTGGTATTGGGTCAAAGGTTGGCCTTGGTGATCTCAAAGGTCTTGGAAAATATAATTGATTCTGCGATTCTGTAGCCCCTTGGAGGATATTAAGACTAAAGATTCAGAAGACAAGAAATTAAGTGTGAAAAGACAGAGAAGGTGAAAAGTCTGATCAAGATTATCCTGAGACTTTTAAATAGCTCCTCAACATCACAACCACCCTCTCAGCTAGAATTTTGACCTCAGAGTATTTCTCCAGTCCAGTTCAACAAGCCACTGCCTGAACATTTGTGTTGACACAAAGGATGGTATGCAAATGAGGAAACAACCAGACAAAAACAGAAGAGCAGCAGCACTCCTAACCTGAGTAATCTTCTCATGGATCTCTGAGTCCTGTTCACCTGCCACCTTCCTTCTAGATACTCACATGAAATGGTCTTACTATCTACAGAGTGATTCCCTGAGCTCCCCATTTTCATTCAGCCTGTGATTCCATGTTAGAGGTAAGTGTATTTTCTACTTTCAGAATTTGTTACTAGGCTTACTCATTGCACTACACGCGCATGAATAGGAACGTATCCACAACTGAGCTTTATAACTGGAGATATTTTAAAATCACAGACCACAGGCCAAACATGTACAGAGCTCCTTACTCAGGAATGAAAAGTATTCTTGATAAGAAAGGTTGGAGGAAACAAAGTAAAACACGAAAGCTTGGAGCACTGCAGAACTGCTGAGTGGCAGTTGTTTGGTTCTGACAGAAATGAAACTGAGATCTTGATAACTTCTCCACAAATCACTCTCCAAGTGAAAAACCAAGGAAAAACAGACAGGATGCTATACTACACGCCTTCAGAGCCAAAGAGTAAGCCTTCCTCCATGCTGTTTATTTGCATAGATGTAACCAATGAATCATCCCTCATGGTACTGGAAGAAGCTGCTCTTGCTAACAGCTAATGTTTTTTTACGGCTGAAACAGGAAGAAAGCAGAAATCCATTTTGATCACACACAGAGGTTGATGCCTACACACATGATTGGGTGACAGCAATGGGGTAGATGAATAATTCAAGTTACATCATAGATGTTTTTCAGATTATAAGAATGATGATGATGATCATTGTTGTCAGAAAACAACAGACATTTCCTATATCACCTCTACTTTCCAGATCTTAATGATTTAGATTCTATCAATGGATTAAACCAACATTATTAGCTGCTGTACCACATCATCTCCATTTCATAGTATTCAGTTTTCTTATAATTACAGGTAGTTTAAAAGCAATTACGTTCATCAAATGGATCAGCCCTTACCCCTGGCCAAATCAAAATCAACCTGTTTTCAGTGGGTTTTTTCCATCTGCCAAGAAATTCTGTAAACTCTTGCCCAGTATTTCAGCCAACTGCAATTACCAAAGTTGACAACACTGAGCAACAGATTTCTTTGAATGAGTACGTCAAATTCACCAGACTTATTGCTTTCAGATAGAATTAACACATTTGGGGATGAAAAATTTTCAAGTGAATGCAAAGTTTCACCATTATAAAACCAGTGTATTTGCATGAAACTGTTTCACTAAAGATTATTAATATATTTACCCACAAACTTGAAGTTATTTATCATCAAAACAACATAGTGAATAAAGGTTAGCAAACATACACAGCAGTATCGAATTCTTTACCATTAACTCTTGCTCCTAATTAGATGCAGCTACATGGAGTGGCAATTCCCCAAGAGAATTTATGAACTTGAGATGTAATTAAACCTTTTTCATTTCTATTTTGCTCTAATGTATGATACAGAGATCAGTACAAAGAAAAAAATTAGTTGGAGAGAACATAAAATGGAACTCTCAACTGCTGAGGCCCAAGGGAAATAGCTGAAAGGCAGGAGGTACAAATTAATTAATAGAAAGATAAATTTTCACCTGAGGATAAAGCATTGGGGACGCTGCTCCTGGAATAGCATGTGGTAAGCTCTTTCAGCACAGGAGAATATATGTGGGGGAAGTGCGGAACATAATTTTCCAGAGTTACTTAAATAAAGCTGGGTGACCTGAAAAATTGTAGAAAATTAATGTGATCAATGCATTTCAAACTAATTATGTTTCACCCTCATAATCTTGGGTCTTTTGTATACCTCTCCAAGCATTATGAATAGAATCTCTCTATGTAAGTGACACCGTGAGAGCATCTATTAAGATTTTAACTGAAGAAAATACAGCTGTAAGCATAGAATGTCTAATTAAGACATAGAATTACATATAACTAGAGGACTTAAGACTATTGGTCTGTGCATTAAGTAAAACAAAACCTAGTACGTTACTTTTTTGTACCTTACACTTAATAGTTCTTCAATGTCTGGACTTAAAAACCTTACAAAATGAAATATGAACATCCCATGAAAAGTCAGAATTGAAATCAAAGGCAAAAGTTATAAACTGATTAATTTATTACATGACAAAGCAGTCCCACACAAATCCTCTCTCTTCAATATGGAATAACTCCTGGTACTGTACAAAGCTGGCAACAAGTACTATTTTAGAGTCTGAGCAGAACCAATTATTTGCTATAGAAATCACTTTTTCTCCCTTCCCCCTGCTGAGGATATCCTGATGGTCTCACCCTTTCCTGTCCCATGCCTGTCTTATTCATTTAGATATTGAACTATTCAGTCCTGGGGAATCTACAATGCTGTAGCTGAATGAATCCTCCATGACATGTTCTCATTCAGGCCTTTTGAACTACCAGACTAAAAAAGATTAAATCCATGACAATTCCCCAGGAATCATTTCAGAATGTCACCAAGCAGAAAGAAAAACCTTCACACACTTATGCTCATTGCAAAACGTTGCAAGTTGACGTGTGTTTCTAACATGAATTTCAAGAATATATTTGCCCTAATTGGGCACAAGTAAATTGTCCAGAAATGGAACAAAGCAGCATGACCGTAGCACGAGCACTTCTATAAACATTTACTAATGCAACTGTAATGTGTAGTGTAGTAGTACAGTGTATTTCCATGTAAAGATACAATAATATTATTATCTAGAAATTGCATAGAATTTCATATGAAGTAATTTATATCAGTGTTCATTAATGTGCAATTCTTTATGTCATCTCAGAACGAAAAACTGCCTATAAAAATATTTATTTTAGTAGTATTCTATTGGAACTAAGTGTGGAAGGTCAGTGTAGGATAACAAAGTTATCTTTGTTGAGAAATCGTGAACAGTATTTTTAAAACGGAAACATAAAATGTTGCTGTTACTGAAAAATATACATGATAATCTTTTCATTGGTTCATTTGTGTTTTAAAAATAGTATCATGTCCAATATGTGTTTCATTCTTTTTCTTTCTGACAGCTTACAAATTACATCCTGAAACAAAATTGCTAACCAATGAGCCACATCATATAGCATGTCAGCATCTACTGAGGAATTGGAATAATCACTTTTTATTACTTTAATATACAGACCATCTAACTCTTACAAACTTTAATATAATATCAGCTAAACTGCTGCAGTGTATTTAAGCATTTCAAAGACAAGTGATTTTATAACCATGGCTCTTTGATGATCCGGGAAAAGCCTGCATAATGCACAACAGTATGCAGACTATAATGATGAAGTAAAAGCAATTATTATCTAAAATGACCCAAACAATTACAGGGCAAAAAGTGTCTCAGGCTAAACTGAAATAGATCTATCACAGAGAATGTGACAAAAGATGCAGCAAACATTCAAGAAGCATTTTAATATGTAAGTATACCACCTAAACTTTTTTTTTTACAGTTTTCTCTTGGTGCACAAAATCATATATCTAATGTAAAATACACAGTGACAGGAAAAAATTTCATTATCTAAAACCTTGGAGATGACAGATGATTTCCATTTCTAGAAATAAATTCAGACTCCCAACTTGGAATCTGCTGCTTCTGCCATGAATGTCACAGTAGTTCTTTCTCTCAAATTTACTACTTATATACACAAAGCCACATGATGTAGCAAACAGACACAGATTAAAATTTATTTACCACACTTTTAACACTTTATAATTCTTACAAGTTAAATAAAAATTTTTGAGCATTCCCTGTCAAGGAGCCTGATCTCTGTGGTCTCAGTCCATCAAGGAGAAAATAAGAGCTGACAGGAGGATAAACAGCTCTAATAACACTGTATCTCTCAAATATCTGTGTGAAGATGAAGGAGAGATTAAAACACTTGAATTTATGCTACTCCCACTGATCTACAAGTCCACTTAAATTAGTATCAGCATTTATGTACTGTAACTGTAAGCCCCTTGTTAATACCTAGTCTGTCTCATAAGTGAAAGATTAGACAGGTAAGAGAAAAATCTGAAGCACTTCTTAAATGGCCTTGTGCATATGTGTGTTCACGCATGGACTCAAGTCCCCCTTGTCCATACACTGCCTCTGCCCAACCTCTGTACGCCTGACCCAGCACAGTGCTAAGCTCGTGTTGAGCACTCTGCACACACTGCTGTACAACATCTGAACTCAGAGGTCTGGTGTGGGCAGACATTTTAAGCCTCTGTGGTTCAAAGTTGTTATCAATTCAAGGTTGTTATCAATTCAAGGTTGTGGTCTCCATAGTCATGTTTTGGGCAAGGAGAGTGCAAACTAAAACAACCACTGTATGAAGCATGCATTTATTTTTGTAAGTTTGACTGTGGCAGAAGCCATCAAGGTAAACAGGAACTGTTTTTAAACAATCAAAAGTGCTCCTTCTCATTCAAAGCGTTATCAGGATGGCTGTTCTACAAGTAAGACACAGCAAAAATACTAGTTTCTTGGAAGAAATTTAAAAATTTTTGCTAGAATATTAAAACTGAGACACTCCCAAAATAAAAAGGGCATATATGTGAATTAATTTTAGTGATCTGGCCTGCCAAATGAACTGTATGAATCCTGAAAAAATATCCACTATCTTTTACGAAGAGAATGCTTACCATGGTAGAATAAATAGGAAGTTCTTTAAATGGGTTAACAAGCAACAGTATATCACCAATGTAGGTCTGAAAAAAGAAGATATAATTGCTTTATTAAATAATCAATTGAATGTTTAAGGAGGTTAACGGTTTTCTTCCAAAAGGAACTCCTAGTAAACTCTAGCTCTCAACATGCTAAATGAATTCAGAGCTAATAACTTCATAATTTAAACTTGAGATCTAATTTTACAATTCATACAGAATTAATTTTGCTTTTTGTAATAAAACAGTTTTTCATAATTGAAAATTATACATAGAAAAACTTCACTGCATATATTATCAGTAGATTATTTTGAAAGTTAATTTGCAATTTACCATTTGCTAAACTGCAAAAATGTGACATGCCTACCACATAAACAAGCTCCTCAAGTGATTTTTTTATGGGAAAGATGACAAAATTTAGGAATGCTATATTGGTTATCCAGAACCGAAACATTAAAATACGTTGCTTGTGAGATAAGACAGAGCAATTGATACAGATTTAAGTCTTCATGCAAATGTATGAACATACAAATATGCATCTAGAAAAACTATCCTGACTATACTAGAAGGAGTAAACCGTCTAATGATGGAAAAGTGTGCAAGATTTTTCTATTTCATAGTTGGGAGTATTGGTGGATAGGAGACTGAACATCAGCCAGCAATATGTGCCTGCAGCCCAGAAAGCCTATTGCATCCTGGGCTACATCAAAAGCAGTGTGGCAGAATTCTTTTGTGGCAGGTCAAGGGAGGTGATTCTTCCCCTCTACTCTGCTCTGGTGAGACCCCTCTTGGAATACTGGTGAGACACTGGAACAGGTTTTCCAGAGGAACTGGGGTTGCCCCTTCCCTAAAAGTGTTCAAGGCCAGATTGGATGGGGCTGAGCTCAATTTGGCTGGGTGGAAGTTGTCCCTGCCCATGGCAGGAGGGCTGGAACTAGATCTTTAAGGTTCCAGTCATGCTGTCTTTTTCAAAATGAAGTATTTTGATTTGGGGAGGCAGAAAATATTGCCTTTCACAGCAAGTTTACTGTTTTTCTTCTAAAACACAGCACTCACCCTGACTTCACTGTTGTGTTTTCCTGAAGAATGAAGCTTTATTAAGCTTCATAAAACACGATGCAGGAAGCATTCAGTGCTAATGAGAATCTTGGTTTGTAATTGGAGTCCAATGACTTTTCCTTTTAAGTCTGAGAACTAAATCAAGATGCAATCATTTTCAGCATTGATGCTGACACTCTTCTAAAGCACAATGGCTGCTGTTGAGCAGAATACTGATGGGTGTCTATAAATTCCATTAAGCAAAGGAAAATTCCAGTGTATAAGATCCTCTTAGGTGAAATCTTCAGTATTTTAAAATAAAAAAAATTACTTTTTAGAAATATTAAGTATCTGTGGACACATGAATTCAGTTAAAATTTTCTGTGTTTGATATCCTTGAAAGTGAGATTTAAAAAAATAAATATTCATATTAAGAGTAATTTTTAGGATTTGATCCACTATTTTAAACCCTAGATTTTTTTCTTACCAGTGAATGCCGTAACATCTAGAATTGAAGTTCCCACAATTCCAAACTTATTCACAACAACATGACAATTCCCCATATTAGTCTAAAGTGTGCAATCTACTTAAAAATTTAAAAACAACTTGCATGTTTCACATTAACATTCCACTTACCTGTTCAGTAAGTTGGCAACAAGTTACAGATAAGATACAAAAAGTTTCAAGTGCAGAAGTAGCCTATGCCTAACTAGAGGCCTCTTGTGTTTATTATGGCATAACCAGAAAACTTGCTTTACAAGAATCTTCCTACAACAGTTTCATTTGGCATCTAGATGATTAGCATTAAGATATAAATAATGATTTCTATAATATTGGAAGAGATGATTAATTAAATCTAACATGTTGCATTCTAAGCTTTTTAAATCTAAATTTATCCTACATTTCCACCAATCGTGCTTTATTAAATTAATGTCAAAGATATAAGGAACTTTTGGTGGCTTGAGAAGGAAGATGACATATTGTGGTAGTGCACCACCACACCAGGCTGCACTAACATCTGACTGAACTTAAAACACTCATTCCCAACAAATGTGTTCATCAATGTTTACCAATATATTTCCTCTGTGAAATAAACATACAAATTGTATCCAAATCTATCTGAAGTGATATTACATTTTTTTATTTCTCCTTTTCCTACATAAACTTCAGAAGTTGCAGGCTTACACACACACGCCTTGATCCATTTAAAACTAGTCATGAGTTCGGGGCGGGTTACTGTCCAGTAGTTATGTTAGTAATCCTATTTTTCATATTCTTTCTTTGCTCTTTTTTGAAAGCTTACTGTTGATAGGTGAATAACAACTCACATATATCTGATTATTATTGAAACGCTTCTGAATCTCATAAAGCAGGCTGCTGTCCGTTAGCTCACTCAGAGAAGCCAGGTCATCATTTGGAGCCGGAGGCATTAGCTTGATCTAGAAAATACAAATCAGAGAAATAATGTAACTTCACAACTAATCATTGTGTACCATCATGTTCTATATTATACTATAAACCTAGATCACTAGAATTTACGGGAAAAAAATATATTAGTAAACTGGACAGTTGTCACTCCCAAACAATTCCACATCACTAATCCTAATCAAGAGACAAATATCAAAATTGTTATCAATGTTAAGGTGTCTGATGGGCTCTCAAAAACATAGACCCTTACCAGAGATCCATTTGCAATCCTTAATCCCATAAAGATTCCCAGCTCAAATGCCATTCTTCTCCTCTCTTCATTAAATGTTTATGATAGAAGAAATGAAGACTATCAATATCAAGACTATCAGTAAACTTGTAAACTATTTATTACCCGCTATTTATAAAAGCTCTCCTACTACTCCTCATCATATGGAATTTGAAATTCTATTGGAATTTTTCCTGCAGATTAGAACTAAGTTAGTAAAAAAATTGGAATCATGTTGTCAAGGAGACCAGAAGACACTCAGAAGATGCCACTTGAGTCAAAATTGGTGAGTGAAATTAGTTTAACATTTTTGAGATTTAGGATAAATAATATAAACTCTGCAAGGGAAAGTAAAAAAGTAATTAAACAAAATTAATTAAACAAAAAAAGATTCAAAAGGCAAAGAATACGAGAAAGGAGAAAAAAAAAGAATCAGGGATAATAGAAATTTGGTTAAAGACAAATTAAGCACGTGCAATGTGCTTCTAAGTTATGATCTACACTTAACATGTAATTCGAGTTCCTTTTTATGTAAGCCCAAAGAAAAATATTTTTTCATATGAACAATGGCAGAACTGTTTGTTCAGAGTTTATTATAATAACTCAGTGTCTTATTTTGAGGATGGACAACAAAATGAAACTATTTTCTTCTATTGCTATGCTTATAATGAAGGGTTAGGAGAAAAGCAAACAGCTCAGCATCCTCAGTAACTGGCAGTGTCATGAAGTCAGTAACAGAAGCAGAAAGAAGACTGGGAGATGTTGAATGGAAAGTGGAGTGTGCTTCTGACATGGAGAAGATCCCAAAGACTGGATACCTGTGTTTAATACTGAGGATCTGATCCAAAATTACTGAACTTCAATTATTTCCAGAGGTTCAGGGTCTAGTTCAGAAAACATGATTTTCTAGGTTCACTCCCCTTGCCTATATAACTACAGGTGTGCATGTATATATATATTGGAGAGGTTTATTCCTCACCCTGTTAAAGTGAATGAACATTTCTCTGTCACACAGAAGATGGCATTTCTACCTCTTTCTGCTTTTAAACATTGAACTTGGATGCAAAGCTGTCTAGAAAACAAGAATTCCACTTGGCAAAAAAAAAAAAATTACATTTTGGTATTTGCCTTTGATTATGTACATTGGAACAGAAAAAAAATTAACAAAAGAATTCCAAGAACATTTTTAAATGTCTTGCAGAGGGAGAGCAGATGAACGACAGAAATCTGTGGCCTCCTTTCCTTAATAGTATGCTCACCTGGCTTGCAGGACCCAAACAAGCATTGGTCTTCACTGCTCTCCCTTGTGTGCTATCAAAACTCAGAACATATGTGCCATAGAATGAGCTTGCCTTAATCTATCTCTATGAAGATTAAATCTTTGCCTTATATTTGCAAAGAAAAGAATGGTTTGGATACAAGTACTGTCCTAGGATTCTCTGTATTTTCAGAACTTTTTAGCACACTTCCTTACACGTTTTTGGTTCATGTCAGGTAGCCCTCATGAAGATGAAACCTGGATATCATTCAGGTCCCATATCAATGGTCATTTTCCATAGGCCATGTGGGCATGACCCCATCTCTGGATGGGGAAAAGAGTTTTGCCTTAGGCATGTGCACCAATCTATCCCACAAAACCCTAGGCCAGCAAACAGGACCCGGATTTTGATGATTTTGATAATTTCATAATCTAGGTAGGGCCAAAGATGTGCATTCTGTAGATGCACAATGTGAAGTGCTCAGTTAGACTCTGAGTAAGGAAATCAAAGTATTTTCTTATCAACTCTTTTTCTACAAAGTCTAGGATTTGGCATTTCAGCATTTTTCTACCAGACTCTTTGCCTCTAGAAGTTTCTGAGATTGTTGTAATGATAACAATGAACATTCCTATTTACTCACTTAAATTACATATACTTAACAACATTCTGCTCATATAAAGCAACAATCTGCTCATATCGAACTCATTATTATTACATTTTTTTTACATACTTGCATCAGTGAAATATATATGCCCTCATGTATAATACTATCATATGCACAGCTGTCCCTTGTGTATATCATAAGTGATACTGGAACAATCAAAATGGCATCAGGGGATACTCTATCGCACAGTTCATATGGCCAACAATATGTAAAGAACTATAAGACAAATACAATTAAAAAAAATATCCAATGAAGAGAAAGAAAATATCTAATCTATATTAGTCTGTAATACAAAGCACATTAATCCAGGCATTAATTTCAATCTGCTATCAATTATATCCTTCCCAGCTGAGAGGAAGAGAAACTGTCAGCTATGATAAAATTCTGGAAATTAGTCATACTGCTTTATTGTTTGGAGCACAGACTTTGACATTATGGATGATCAAAGAACATCTTTTACCTTGGAAAAAGCAAAAGCTAATACAAGCTAGGAGAGGCACGAAATGCTTTATCAATGGATGTATTCATTTGATCTCCATCTCCTATGCTTCATGTAATAGAAATATTACATAATGAGAAATATTTTCTTAAGGCTCTTTTCCATCATTTTTGCAATTAAAAAAACCTGAAGCTACATAGAAATTTGAACTGTTAGTTCTCTAATACTCAAAAAAGTTACAAGTTTTTTTCTATTAAAAATGCATGTTTCAAATGTACTAAGTTGAAATTTTTCTCTCTGATCCCTCAATAAACACCTGAGCTGCATGCTGTATTGCCTGAGAATGTATGGTATTTCTGACACAAAACATACAAAATATCACACTGATATATTTAAATAATATATAAATATAAAATCCAAGTAATGACTCCACATAAGCTATTGAAAAATTAAACAGAACATGATTACTTTTAGTATAGTTTGGAATGCAATTGGTAAGAATAAGACAGTGAAACTCATTAGAATTAGTATACCCAAAAGGCAGGAACAGCAGGAAGGGGTTGTTCAAAGTTTTGTTTTGCTACCAGTATTAAATAAAAACTTTACTTCCCAAGCTGTGAAATTAAAAAAAAAATGTTACATGGAAATATTGTCTCTGATAACTAAGTTCTAAATATTATGTACACACATATGGATACGATACACATATGCCTGCAGTTCATACGGCATGGTAAGTAGTATAGAATACAATCCCTGTATCTCCAGAATCAGAATTACATCTTTACATCTTTATTACTTTAATAAGGAAAAAAATAGTATATTTTCATTTGACAAAATATAGGTATTCTTTAGCTTACCAAAATTTAATGATTTCCTGAAGTGATTAAACTGGTTTACTCTCTTTTTTTTGCTGTGCAAGATTTGTAGGTTTTACTGCTTCTAAAAAAACACAACTCACACATTCCTTCTAGCTTATTTAGAACCGTATTTCACAGACTGTTTCCTGCAGAAATTTCTCAACTAGTGGAGCTAAAATAGATTCACTCACCTTTAAGTTTGCTGTCTTGCCTTTGAATTTTAACTACTGTGGGAAGTTCTACTGAAATATGGTGAAACAGCAGGAGTACTTTTCAAAACCTGGTCCCTGCCCTGGGACGCTGAAAAGACTCTAGGTCATGGTGGAGAACAAAACTACCAACACGAACACTTCTATTCATTCATTTTCACTTGGAAGATTCACTGGTTTTATCCCTATCAGTTTCTGTCTATGGTTCAGTGTGTGAACTATAAAGCAAAAGTTTAGCTTAGGGACAATGAAAGCCTGAAAAATTTCAGCTAGGCTTGCATCGAAAGGGAATCAAGAAAAAATAAGTATGTTCTTGTTCACATTTCTGTTCAACACCTAGAAGCTAGTGATAATCTCAGCAACACCCTATGGTATCCTTCCTTCTAAAATGGTTGCAAGTATTCACTTTTCTGACCAGCAATGCTTGTCCCTTGAATTGACTGTTTTCATCACATCACATCAGTCAGCAACACCAGAAATTTTAAGACATGAAAACAAGATGTAAGCCAAGAGCAAAACATTCCGTGGTATCTTCTGTCTGAAGAGGGAACTGAGTGTTCTACAGAATCCCAAAGTTGAGGACTTTCAGAGATTGACTCGTATCATTTGCATATTAACCCAATGATTGATCTCATATGATCAAGCCATTCCTCTGAAACACAAACAAATTAAAAGCAGTAGACAGTGCGTTATCCTGCCAAGACAGTTACGTGGGTTTTTTTAACTGAATGTGGCTTAAATTAAATCAGTATCTTGCTCCTTTTTTATGCTTCAAATTCACAGCATATTATTTTAAATGGAAATACTCCCCTTCATCACCCTCACATCCTCAATTCTGAAGTATTTTTTTCTTAAATGGCTGAGTAGTTCTGGAATATCTGTTTGTCATATGCATCGATCAGAAAATAAACCCCCTTTGTAGCACAAAACAAACACACACAAGCAATCAAAACCTCAAAAACACAAAACAAACAAATGAAAGACTGAAAAAACCACTCACCAGAAAAACTCGCCAAATCCGAACAATAAACGTGCAAACTTGGAACATACTAGATTTATAAGCAACAGATAATTGCCTCCTTTTGCATTCATCCTATACACTGAATGATATTGAGATCCTGTGGAGAAAACTGTAAGGGGTATCCAAACAATCAGTGCCTGTAACCTAACGCATTATCACATGAAAGGGAGTTAACACTGCAGCTGTAAATCTGGCAATTCCTAGCTTTGAATTACAGTCACTTGCAACTTGATATTCCTTAGACATTCTTTTTGTTTTTGTAGTCTCCCAGGTTGTCTTTCTTTCTTTTGTAAACCCACACTGGAGACAAGAGCACAGCGCTGACACTTCTCCCTCCCCTGATGTGAACCATGAATGGAGTAGAGGAGCTCTGAGCCCTCCGACTGCCACAACCCCTGCCCTGCCACCAGTAGCTGGCACGAAGCAGCTGTTCAATTTGCAGAGGGAACTCTGCAAGGCCAGACTGGTTGCAGGCAGCAATCAAGACGACAAGGTTCCACAGTGCAAATGATACTGCTGTGTGGTCAGGGAAAAATATACGATGGTCTTCAGCTTCATTAACTTTATAATTTCCAGACTTAAGCACTGACAAACATTTCAAGAAACTGCATGCCATTACCTGTTCAAGTTTTGTTGTGCTGTTCACAGTGACATTTTCAGATGCACTGTCTTGAGATTGCTGCTTACATAAGCCTTTAGCTGCATCTTTAAACATGGTGTCTTTCTCCAGCAAACTGTCTTGCTTGGCAATCGGTAAAACCAGGGGATTGCTACAAAGAGAATCAATAAAGAAATTAGACTACTACCGAAGATGTCAGACAAACAAATGTGGGTGGCACAAGAACAAAACTGAGATACAATTCAAGGATGAGACACAAGTTTCTGATACAAGTACAAAAAGAAACTGGTGAGAAATAAACTGTTCACATAGGTCGATCTGTTCCCAAAGACACATAGCAAAATACTTTAATATTCACCTTTATGCATTTCTTTTCTGAAGCAGAATTAAGCAAGCCAAAGAGAATATGCTTGAATTTTCTTTTGACAGCGCTAGGCTGGCAAATCAATAGCCAATTTTGAAACTGAATTTAAAAAGTACAGTGTTAACCTATATAAACACTATTCTAAAAACGAGTATGTTTTAACATAATTTAATATAGATTTGCCACTGCAATAATAAAATTATTTATTTAATAAAATTAAATTCCATCATTTTTCTCATTTAATTAGGCAATATCCAAGATAGATTTTATGAGCAGAAGCTGCTCTGAATTTGTGTTAAGGTAAAAAAAATAAATTAAAAAAACAAGCAAAGAGCAGACTCATGAAATTACTGCAACAATAAGCAATGCTCATCATTCACATAAAAGTTAAACCTACTCTTCCACACATGGAGTTGTTTTCCCTCCAAAAAGTTCAGACAATATGACAATTCTGAAAAACAACAATGCCGAAATCTTGGGTGATTTTGTCAGCGTTTTACATCTAGAGGAATTAGAAAGGAATCAGCCCCAGGAGTTGAGGGCACAAACATCGTAAAAAACAACTGTCTGGATTCTGACAGTGCAAATGAGACAATCTCATGGAGTGTACACCAGCCCCTTGCCAAAATGTGTACATGATTTTTTTGAAAGGAAATATGGACTCAATATGGGAATGTGGGAATAGTGCATTCCACTGTGGAATAAAGCCCAAACTTACTTCAAATAAATCTCATATTTAAGTTACTTGATAATAAGTTACTGAAAGTTACTTGATAATAAGTTACTGATTATAAAAAAGCCAAGATTATACACACAGTTAACTCAAATGAAATTAAAGAGGACCCATAGATAATACTGATGGCAATTCAGGAGAAGAATTGTTCTTTGAAAAAGAACTGAAACACACACATGAATCTTAGAAACAAAGAACCTTCTAAGCAGAATTCATTTGAAATTCATTGGAAAACAAGTCATAGCAGTTTCCCTTTGAATAAAATACAGACAAACGAAACTTTTCTTTTGATGAAACCATCGCTCTGTAAACATTGCATCAGTTTAACCATTTTACAATTAAATATACATATAGATATATGTTTGTAGGAATATTAGTGAAAATAAAAATATTTTTTTGCTGCATTGACTCAAGATAATTTCACCATAAATTTGTTTATCAAAGGTCACATGGGCAAAAAGATCCAAAACCCTTTCTCTTGAATTGAACTGTACAAAATCCAGTATCCAACTATTTTTGTGAACTTGGCAATTAGAACAAGACATATCAGTAATCAGATTGCATAAAAAAAATAAATAGTTGTGACAACCACAAACAGAAATGACTAATATTAATTCACCTTTTACCCAGACTCAGAATTGAACACATTCCAGGTGTCACAAAAGAGAAGGGGGTTGTAAATCACAGAGAAGTGTGGGGGGAAAAAAGTGCCTACTGTTTCCACAAACACGGTTTTAACGTAAGACAACAACAACAACATAACAGGTGTGTTCCATGTCTTGATATACATGAGAAGAGACTATAAATTATGTGCATTTATGAGATGGAAATGCTGATATTCAATTCATATTACAACAAAAATGTGAATGATTCTGTGAAGGAAAAGCATATTGAAACTACTCCAAAAGGTCATTACTACTCAAGTTCAAGAAGGCACCATGAAAAATAAACTGAAGTCAAATGTTTCCAGAAAAGAGTGTTTTTTTAGAAAAACATTTCTATTAACATTCACATGTATTTTTATTAGTCACAAGATTTAGTCAAGCACTGCCAATGAAAGATAAACTACAGGATAATGCAAGGGAAGATTTTATATTAAAGTAGGCAAGTAGGTTAGCAAGAACTGTTTAATAAAAATTAATGGATAATTAATAATGGGTAATTAATAGACAATAAACCACAAAGAGAGACTAAAGCCAAAATAATTTTGCATGGTAGAGAGAAAGAACTGTTACCTAGGGTAATCTTATTTGAACATGGTACTTGCAATTGGCCTATCTGACTGGAAAATTCTTGAATATTATATGAAGGAATAATAATTTTAATTTATAGTCAAAGAAATCATATATGACATTAATTTGAAGGTTAGTGCCTTTTTATTAGTTGGGTGATTTTAGATAAACTGAGATGGTTTTCCATTGGCTGCCATCGTATAGCATGTCCTTTATTTAAAAAAAAAAAATCTTATGAAAAACCAAGAGCTGACAATCAAACAACTGTTTTATCATTAGTATTGGATGTGTTAGGGCAGCTTCTAACTTGATAGAGAGAATTATATCAAGACAGACTCTGCAATGGTATTTTCATGGGCCCTTTGAGCTTATCGTTCTTCTTGGAAACAACTTCTGTTCTTGGTAGGGCGCCAAGTTTTAGAGTGAGCAAGGCAGCCCAGTGAGTGCCAGCTAGGGCCAACCCACCACAGTTAACTTCCTAATCCACCCATACTAAACAAGACAGACAAAGTACTCAGTAGCACAGTAAAAGAACTAGGAAAAATTATTCTAATACAATTAATGCTCCGTGATAACAGGAATTCAGTTGTATTAATGCTTACCCAAAGGAAACCAGTTTTGCTTGGTAATTTAGCGTAATGCAAATATACCAACAGCTAAGCTTTATTTCCTCTGCCCAAGTAAAGACACCGACTTGAAGTATGTCTCTTCATAGTGTTCTTCCAGAAATGCTGAAATTTAATCTTGAACCAGCAAAATTAGGTTTGTTGACAGAGCACTTGCTATTTGTAATGGTTTGTTTGTAATTTTTCAGTCTGCTTTTGAATACTGTTTCCTTCTGAGATGGCCATAAAGCAATATGGCCACAACAGAGTTAATAGAGGCACTTGTAAAACTTACCATGACAGATTAAACATACTTCATTTTATCAAGAGAGTTGATGAAGAATGGCTACAATAAAGAATAAACCAATGGTACATGTGGATTATTATTGTGCAGTCCACGTAAGCTTTAAAAAAATTGCTTTGGTATAGCAGAGACACTCATCAACTTTGTGCAAGTCTTCCAGAAGTTAATGGGTTTTAGCTTTAAAGAACAGTATCCAGTACAGTATCTGCACCACAACACAAACTTCTAGAATATAAAACACGTTGAAATGCGTCATCCAGATGAAAGAACAATGAAGAAGTTCTTAAAGTCTTCAAAACCTTTATGAATAACTTTTGCTAGGCCTCTTTACAGAGTTACAAGAGTGATCTATCTTCTATTTCTGGTATCACAACACTTCAATAATTAAAAATAAAGGTTTTCTATACATTTGAGAATCTAAAGGCCTAGTTTCATGCCTCGAAATTATTTTTTTAAATTTAATTTTTTTAATTTTTAAAAGACAGTTGAAGGCCACATAAGTTTCAGGAGTATGACCTAGGTTATTTAAACAGTTGGTTAGACTAGAGGACTGCTTATTTCATAAGGAATTAAAAAGCATGAAAAACTATTAATTCCATAAATGTTAGAATCATACACCCAGGTACATACATTAGTGACTACAAATGATGAAGAAGAAACAAAATGCTGTGTTTACTATTAATGAAATATGCAACTTTTACTAGGTATGTCCCTTGGAATTCTGAATTTAAGAGACTGATCATCTCATGACAGTTGCTCACCTCTTCTAGATTTTAATGTATCCAAATACATTTAGCCAACCATAAACTATAACTATTACAAAATGGAAGCACATATATTTTTTCTATTTATAAGAGGTTTCATTTATTTTTTTCCTCACACACTCTCCAGTGATTATGACAGAAAAATTAATGTCTATGTTTTGCAAGCTGATTCAACCAACATGCTTCAAATTTACAGCAACTGCATACTGTATAAAGATGCTATTTGTGCCTTCTAAAATTCCCATAGATCACAGTATCTGGAAACAAGAATTTGAAATATCAGTATGTCTTATACTGCCTTAAAACACCCATTAGTGCTTCATACCTATTGTACATCTCTATTCCCATACCTATGACAGTCTTTTCTTAAGATTCGCAAGGAAATACAAAAACCAACAAAATTTACAATTTGAGAAAAATTGACTCTTCAATACTGAGTTTTAAGTTCACACTGCTAAATTCTACTTGATTCCCCTGGAATTTTAAGCAGCACAAAACTAATTACAAATTTTTAACTGCTTGGACCAGTACCATTTAATCTTTAATCATATATATTATTTTTATTTTCACGACTTGTCCCTGCTTCTCTCATAGACAATGGAATTTTTACTACACTATTCCCATCTACCTTAATAAAAGGATGTTTGAGTCTAATAATTCTGCTAAGGCAACCCCAGAGAATTTTACTAGCAATTATAATAATGTTATAATGTTATAATAATGTATTTTGTTATTCATGGTCTGGATTTATAGAACTAAGGTTGACAAAAAGGTATGAGAGACAAAAATACAAAAGATGATTCAGCAGATTTCCAAAATGAAGGAGTTACTTCACCCATCAAATCACACAGCATCATGAAATTATAGAATGGTTAGAGTTAGAAGGGTACTCTCCTAGAGGGGACCTGATCCAATCCATCCTGCTCAGGCAGGGGGAACATGTAGAGCCAGTTGCCCTGGACCACGTTCGGGTGGGTTTTGGATATCTTCAAGGACACACAGCTAGGATTCACATATTGACAGATACAGTTCAAATGACAATGAAGCTTCAGTGAATTGCTCTATAACAACAGAGGCACTTACAGTTTATTGGAAATTGTGGGCAAATCATGGATAATCTCTTCATATGGCTCTTCTTGAGATAAAGTAGAAACAGCTAAAGGGTCTTTCATTTTCTCCTCCCAAACAATTTCAGCCTTCATAAGCATTTCCTCAATAAAATCGGAAGCTGCAACATCTAAGAAAACAGACACCAAGATATCAGAAAAAAAAATGTTGCAGAAAAGATCCATTGAATTCAAATCTCAAGATCAGGTTAAGATTAAACATCTGGCTAGATAACATGAAAAGAATTGCTCAGATATTGATCATAAAATAATACTTGAAACTACGGAGAATAAAAGGCAAAGTAAATTCAGTACAGAATTAAGTTGTGATTCTTGCTGTGTAGCAAACCAAAGTATTCAATAATTCATAGGATTTCAGGAAAAACAATACAACCCTTTTCAACACCATATTTCAATGAAAACATGCACTTAAATCCTTTTCAAATGTTTCACATTTCTACAAACTAGATTTATATGTCTTGTATATACAAAAGTGCTGAAAACAGTTGTGTCTGCAGACCATAATTACACTTAACTGTGTTAAATACATGCTAAACGTAGTTAGCTAACGAATTATTAGACAACCTGAGTTTGCTCCATATCCTTTCATACAAATATGAACTGGTATGTATCTAACCACAAACAACTTTTCTGAGGAAAAGTGTCATGCATGTATTTGTAGGTGGTGCAGTAGTTGAAGCATAATATTTTTGCTTTATTATGCAAAAGAAGTTGCACCTCATAATCTGACAGAAAGATTCCATTTTTTACATTACTGGGTACCATCTTTGTTTTATCCTAGCATAGAAAATTGAATGACCATGTGTTTCTTCTCTTCAACACTGCTAGCTACCACTAGTAATGTTAGCTCTGCCTTGATCTCTGTGTTAGACTAGTTGATGTCAAGTCCCTTCCAATCTAATATAGTCTATAATTCTAGAGCCAGTGCTTCAGTTCCCTATTGCTATCTGGTCTAAAAAAATGCCTTCTGTGGTAAACAACGGGTGCTACACTTCAAAACTGGATTTTGAAATTTTTTTTCAGACAACAGCTATAGAAATTCAAGTTGATGAGGCTATGTACTATGACCAGTTGAAACAGAAAGGAACTCAGTGAGAAGTCATCAAGAATTTGTAAATGCAGCTACCACCAAGTCACTGAAGAACTCTCAAGCAACAAACACACCCAAAAATAAACAGGGAATGCAGCAAGTAGAATAACATGCTGTCATTTGATATGATATCCTGCATTACCATGACTACTAGATCTCAGCAAAATATATAAAAACATATACACATGTATACGTATATATAATTTACACATTAAATGAAGTATAAGTAAGAAAGTAAGGAGGAAAGAAAACAGTGTCACAGTAACTAATAATTACATAATGTACATAGATTCTCACCTACCTGAAGGCTTCTCATTATTGCAGTTAAGAAGATTGGGATTTGCCTGATGCATCAAAAGCAGCTTCACAAGATGGGTCTAAAATGGGCGAAAACAGATGTTTTAAATGGCAGAAGTAGGACAGGTGCAGTGCGCTTGTCATTCAGTTTACTTCTTTCTTCCTGCACTGGCTGAAATTGTATGATAAACCATAGGCAGCACCTCCAACCCCCCAACTTCTGTAGCTACTAAACACATTTTTATAAATCACGAGAGTCAGAATAAAGTAGTTCTTGTATGATTTCAGTGTACCCGCAGCATAACTCAATCCCCAATGTCTCTCTCTACCCTCACATGTGTAAACAAATTCACAAAAGAAAAAAACCTAATCCTCCATCACTACCTGCTACAACTTAGATCACAAATAATTTTTATGCCTAAGTAATTCAACAACTGTGTGCCATCAGTGCCAAAGGAGTCTGACACAGAGTCATCATCATGGAAGTGAATCTGTCTTCTGTCAGTAATAAAAACTGGAACATTTATCTTACATTTACAAATGCTATTTAATCTATTAGTAATGGTCACAATTATAACACAGTTGGGTAGGGTAGCGTATCATATAATGAAAAAGTCTAAAAAATATATTTTTCCACTGCTTCAAGAGTGCTGCAAGGAACTGGTTTTAGTGAGGTCTACTGCTGAACCAAAGTCTCTAGAGATATTTCTCCATCAAAGATTGTAGTAATGTCTACCCAGATAAACAGGCTTGTCAGAAAGCAGTAAAAAGCTGCATAAGGAGCAAAAGATACTTTTAGAATGTGAATATAGGGCTCAGCTAAATGAGAGAACTATTTTTATGTCTGGATATATGCTAAAGCAAAGAGAATGTATCACATAAATGTAACTAATAGGGGAGGCCAAGACAAGCACAGGGGAAAATAAGTTGTGCAGGAAAGAAAGGATTCTTCAGAGCAGAAGAATAGACCTACAGAAAAATGAGACCTGAATTGCAAGGCAGGATAGTAATTTGGCATAAAACCAAGCAATAAATAGATAGATAAATACATAAATAAATGTTAATCAGGAAAGAAGTCATTGTAATAAAAAAATTAATTTAATATGAAATTGAACACAGGAGATAACTTATTACAAAAGACCGCAATAATGAGGAATCCACTAAAAGCACAGAAAATTCCAAACTTATGATCACAGACAACCAGGAAAATATTGTTGAAAATTTCTATAAAAATAAAAAGATCTTGCTCTCCTCATCTTTCTAATGCTGGCTTCCCTGTCTGGCAATAACAGCAGAAAATTCAGCAAACTCGAAGAAGTGAGGAAGCCATAACAGGTTTATTTCCAAATCCAATTAGCCTCGCTTTCAACTGAGAAGTTGCAACACATATATCTCTGCTTTTTTTCATTATGAAAAAATGGAACATCCTTTGTTATGGAGCTATTGCATAATCTCTGAAAAGTGATAGTCGTTGTATCAAAGGAGGGAGGTTTTAAATGCACTCTCAATTTAGAAACAATACACTGCTTTTTGTGTGACCAAAGGATTGGATTTATATCACAAGAAATCCCATGTTCTAATATCAATGTTTGCAGCTGCCAATGAAACATCTCCTGCTGGGATTCCTTGATGCATGTCACCAGGACTATGGTATTCAGGTCACTGACAATTTCAATAACCTGCTTTTGGATACACAACTATCTGTGTTAGAATTAACCTCATTCACTAACGTTTTAGAAGAAATATTTTAAAACTTAATTGTCATATCTAGAACTGTGCCTAACAGTAGAAAGATTTGTAGAATAATTACAGCAAATTACCACTATCCAAAGGTATTTTAATCACAGAGTTAAAAATAATGTAGACATGACTAAATTAAAAAATAATATAATATCTAATGAAATATTGTGGATCCTATGGAATAAAATTAGTTTATATATATATTCTTATTTTTCCAGAGTCTTGCCTTTGACAATTCTTATAAATGAAACCAACCAACCAACCAACCAACCAATATGATGACTCTGTGGAGAAAATGCCAGGGTAATGGCAGTAATTTAAAATATCTGCTTATGAAATATCACTTATCTTGCCCCTAATTATTTATTCAGTACCTTTTGACAGGACACCAGGAAACACCTTAGACCTTAATTTTCTCCTTTCAGATCTCATTTCTGACTCTCCTTCACAAAAGACAAAATCAGTTACCTTTTCTGCATTAATAAAGCACAATTTTCTCTCTGTTTCTGATATTCTGTTCAAATTACAACATTTCTATTTCTCTCCGACATCTCTTACTGAATATCTGATGCTTTTACTGTTGAGAATGCTACTGCAAGGAATATTTTCCTGTCTAACTGTCCATCTGAAAGTCCCACCTTTTAGTTTCCCCTGGCTCCCTCTTTTCTCACCAAGCCAGAAGATCCTTGCCCTCGGTTTTAAAGGGTTTCATAAACCCTCCATGCTCTATGTATTCCCACGCATTCAACATTCAGACTTCAGTTCCCACCACACATTGGTCTGTGACTTTGGCTATCGCTCATACATTTTAAAAGACCTATTTCTGTACTTTTTCTAGTCTGTGCCTTACACTAGTAAGGGAGTCTTGAAAATATGATCAAACTCACATTGTAAGTTCCCATTCACATCCTGTTCTGACGTGAAGTTTACCGAGCAGAGAACAGGCAATGCACTGCTATTCCACCAGTCAGATGGATGGAAAAACTGAAACTCAGCAATCAGTACTGGGTCCAGTCCTGTTTAACATTCCCAGTAATAATCTGGATGATGGGGCAAAGCTCACAGATTGCAAAAAAATGTGAGGTGTAGCTGATATGCGAGAGGGTTGTGCTGCCACGCTGAGGAACCTCAACAGCCTCGCGAAAAGGCCTGACAACAACCTTATGAAACTCAACAAGACAAAGTGCAACGTATAGAACGTACATAGTATCCTGAACTTCATTAGGAGGAGTGTTGCCCATACATCAAGGGAGGTGAGGTCACCCCTGGAGTGCTGTGTCCATTTCTGGACTTCTTGAAACAAAAGAGACATGAAAAAAGTTCAGCAAAAGGCCTCTAAAATGGTATGAGACAGGAGCACCTCACATATGAGCTAAAACTGGGAGACATGTAATTCTTCTACCTGGAGAAAAGAATTTGGGGGATCTCCTCCATATGGGCAAATACCTGAAGAGAGGGTGCAAAGACGACAGAGCCAAGCTCTTTTCAGTGGTGCCCAGTGACAGGCCAAGAGGTAACAGGCACAAACTGAAGGCTCCCCCTGAACATCAGATAACATTTTTTTCACTGTGATGGTGATCACGCACTGGCATAGGTTACCCAAGGAGATGTTAAACAGTTCTTTGAACCTAGTGAAACATGGAGTGCAATAATGAAAATAAAAAGCTGTAAGGGAAATTGGACACCGCACTCTAGATGCAGCTTCACTACAGCTGAGTAGACAGGGGCAAAATGACCTCCCTCAACCTGCTGGCCATGCTTTTCCTAATTTACCCCATGGTACCACCAGCCTTCTTGGCCACAAAGGCACCTTACCAGCTCATGGACAGCTCATTGTCTACCAAGACCCCCAGGTCCTTCCCTGCAGAGCTGCTTTCCAGCAGGTCACTCCCAACCTGTGCTGGTGCAGCAGGTTATTCCTCCCCAGATGCAGGATCCTTCATTTGCCTTTGTTGAATTCCAGACAGTTCTCCTCTGCCCATCTCTCCAAACTGTTGGGGTCCCAGTGAAGGGCTGCATAGTCTTCTGGGATATCAGCCACTCCTCTCAGATCTGTGTAATCAGAGAACTTGCTGAGGAGGCATCTGCCCCTTCATCAAGTTCTGGGATCCTCAGTACAAAAGAGATGGAGGGTTCCTGGAGGGCAAGGGCGATGATTAGGGGACTGGAGCACCTCCTTTCTGAAGACAGGTTGAGAGAGTTGGTCCTGTTCAGTCTCAAGAAAAGACAACTGAGAGGGGATCACATAAATGTACATAAGTATCTGAAGGGAAGGCATCAAGAGGACAAAGCTAGGCTCTTCTCTATGGTACCAAGCAACAGAACAAGAAACATGTGGAACTGATGCACAGGAAGCTCCATTTCTTTACTGTGCAGGTGACCAAGCATTGGAACAGATTCCCCAGAGAGGTTGTGGAGTCTCCCTCACTGGAGATATTCAAGAACCATCTGGACATAATCCTGTGCAATGTGCTCAAGCAGCAAGGTTGGGCCAGGTGACCCACTGTTGTCCTTTCCAATCTTACTCACTCTGTGACAGTGTGAAAAAAGACTGCATAAACAAATTCACTGTAATAGGCACATTATAAAGCCTTCAAATACAAATACCCTGTGCCAAAAAAAAGGGTCTAAGTTTTACCACATAATATATGCTAGCTAAGAAAGCCCAATGCTCAGTTTCACAAACCACAGGCTTTGGAGCTGTGTTGGCCAGCTGACAAACTGCAAGGCCTGTTGTCACAGATAAATAACTGCAATGACAGGGTAGGAAATATGGGGCATGACGGAGTGATAACAGAATTTCCCTTGAGGCTGCAAAGGCAGCTCCAAACTGCTCTCAAGCCATGTTATTTTTACTGCTAATGAATTAGCTGGAGAGCAGAACCAGGGCTCCTAAAAAGTGTCTTCCTCTCTTGCCTGGTCAGATATGTTTCATCTGAAGCTACACACAGGATGCTAGATGTGTGCCAGCACCTACAAAGGATAAGCTGCTGGCTCTCACTGAGCTTTGAACTCTTATTATCCAGGTCCCAGTGTCACTAACGCAGATAATTTATTCCCTTTTTTTTTTACCATCAGAGAGATACCTGCTTAAGTTGTAAATTCTGAAAGCTGGAGGTTTTATGCAAATGTACTCACGTGCTGTTTTGCACAGCAATGAATATGTATGATCCAATTTGCATGCACCTCCAGCAATAAATTCTTTCTTCAGTCTTTCACTTTTCTTCCCTCTTGACACAAACAATTGTCTTCACTTCTCCACTCTGTGTTTTGTTTCAACATTGGATATATCCTACCATTCCTAAGTGATCTCAGCAAATCACCAACCTTTTGGCCTTTTGGCTCTTACCCCTTCAACCATTTTTTATTCCTCAGGCACCCCTTGACATCCATTCCTCACTTCTCTTTGACTAAGCCCTTACCACCTTCTTCCTGTAGTTTTCTTCTAACTGCTGTCACTTCTCAGGTTCCCACTTCATTTTTGCTGGATATGGCCCCCAGAACACTCTCATCCACAATGAGACAAGACGTACAATAATAGCAGATCAACAATCTTAGATCAAAATCAGTATTATTTTTGACCATCAATCTCCCACTACTGTGTGAAACACAGTGAAATCTTCAAGTATTATTTTAATATTTAAGGTTTTTATTCACTAAACACACCAAAACCTTTAGGCTGAACATAAGAAATATCACTGGTTACACCATTATTATCTGCAGTCTTTTCCACTGAGTTAGGTGATCGATATCTACACTCAAAAGAACTGGTTTGCTATCTCTCAAATGACTAAAATTTATCTCACTGGGTAGAAAATTGCACATTTAACTCACTATGATTTTTTTAGGCAGTTTGCTAGGACTGCTGCCTGTAAATGCTTATGATTTCTCAGTTTTGGGTGTTCGTTTTGTTTTGTTTTGTTTTTAACTAGATAAAAAAATAAAGCAACCAAAAATGAAGCATTTCTGGCAGCAGGAAAAATATTTTACTTGTCCTTGTGAGTTCCAATGTTTGTATGATTTGAAGTCTTTTTATTAGGTAGAAGATGGATTCCATAGGCAGAAAATATTCCTTTTGCTGTCTGTTGTCTGTTTGTAAAATCGTCTGAACTTCACCAAGTTTCAAATATTTGAAAAAGTCAACTACCAGACGTTTATGATAATGGATAAATCAAGGAGCCCACTTTTGCTAGTACAGTCCACTACAAGCCTACCTGTTAGTCCAACCAGTATCAGCTACTCTATTTAAATATACACTTGGATGTTTAAAAGATTTGCAACTAAAAAAATAGAAAGCAGGGAAGTAGTTCCAATTTTTATTACTACTGTTATTATTCTAATTACTAAGCTTCTGTGATAGAGCTGCTGTAGTTTCATGACAGCCATATATTTCACAGATCCAATAAATAAGATCGAGTAACTCATGGAGCAATAAAACTTCTTAGAATAATACTGGAGACAATTTAACTAATTAAATGGGGTGCTAATAGGCACTTCAGTAAGTATCAAGGACATAAAGAAGAAAAGTGTAGGTTAGAGACGTTAAGTTACTAGGAAATGAAACAAATTCCAAGATATAGACTCTCAACATTAGGGAGTAAGGTAATTATTAAGCCATTAGAGTTCCTGTGAATTGAGTTTTTAAGATCAGATATATTTGTTAACCATTACATAATAGTATGTCTTAGAAGACTCTATCTTCCTAAAAGCTAAAATTTCATATGTGAATCCCTAAAGAAGAGCAATAGTGTTTAGAGGCTAAATAGCATTTCTTCTGCAATTTCAAATCTGATACCTAGTACTGCTCCAAACACAGAAAATTATGTCTTAATCTCATTACAGGTCTCCCTACTTAATACAATGTAGATTAGAAAGTGTTTTTTTTCTATTTGAGTGCAGAGAAAAGGGGATCATAACCGCCTATGGCGGAGACTACAAAAAGTAGGTTGTGGGAGTAAGACCAGCAGCAGGGTAGACAGTCAGGGTGGTGGTGGGGAAGATAGCATAAATAAAATGCTGGACTTCAGAACTAACAGCATGAAACAAATGAAGCAAAAGGGAAGAAAATAAATGTGGCAAAAAGCCAGGATGTAGATAGAGATAGACCAAGGAGAAAAATGAAAATGGCATAGTGAGGGAAAAAGCACTGAAATTGAACAAGGGAGATTGGGACTGTGAGCAAGTAGGACAGAAGGACAGTAGGGCTAGCAGGAAGTCAAAGTTGAGAGAAATGAAAGCTTGGGCGAGAACCAGGGACAGGAGGAGGGTCAGAAGCTGACTGCAAGGAAATTAGGGTTGGGATAAAACATTTAAGGAAAGGACATGAAGCCAAGCAAATGAATAGGACAATTAGGCAATAGAATAAAGACAAGAATGGAGTCAACAAGAGGCAACTGGACAAATAAGGTTATGTGTGGGAGGAATGAACTGTAAATACTGCATCTGTTCGTGCACAGAGCTCTCAATGGAACCCAAGTTTCCCAAATGTCACCACTACCTTCCTGTAGTCAGTAAATTTAATCTATACGGTCTAAGACTATGCCTTTTAAACCTCTGGAATAGCTCAAGTAAAGAAGGAAACCATAATGCTGTTTTCAGCTATCAAAGCAAGTGACAACAGCCATTCAAATGTTTTTCTACAGCTAAACTAAACCTTTCGTCAGTCCTTACTTCAAGATTGATACCCTGCAATTTTGTTTTTTATTCCACCAGGAAATTAGACAGAGAAAAAATAAGATAAATCAGGGGAAAACATGTGATCTTGTGATTAAAGATGCTTATAAGTTATATATCTTAAAAGATATAGAAAAGATCATAACTCTGTCACTTCTCGAAGTTTGTGCCTGAATAGATTTTATTTTTCATATTTGCCTCTTGTATATGAAAGTCACTGTAAATGGTATTTCAAAGAACATAGAATTTATAATGATCAGTAAGATCCTGCAATAACCAAGAGTAAGAAATCTGTGCACACTTCAGCTTTAAAAACACTATTTTTACTGAGAATTTTNCTCTTCCTTTTCCACTGCCTCTCTGTGGCCAGTTTGGCTGGCCTTTGAAAGCAGTTCCCTTATTCCTTTTTTCTTGGTTTTTCCTTTTTGTGGTTTTGCTGGGTGCTTGTTTTTATGTGTTGAGTCTGGGGTTCCCTAAACTGTGTTTTCTTTGAGCTCCAGACAAATAAAGTGTTTCGCTGTTGTCACATTCTGTCATTCTTCTCGTCATTACTAAGAGTGCCCCCTAGTTAATATTGTGGTGCTTAAACCACCACATAATAATTTTGTAAATTGAGGTCTAGTCTATAGATGAAGCTCAAACTTTTCCTGTATTTGGTATTGTGTGAATCTAGGTTTTCTTGCCTTATGTTAAGTACCCACAATTAGCATTTGAATTATTTATAGAAATCTTGTGAATATATTGAGAGTGAAAGAAAGATACCACCGGCAGAAGCCCCAAAGTGGACTCTTTGAGCAAACTGAGTGTAATTTGATCTGAAGGGAAATATGGCTCTTCTACCTGAGTACAATCACACATGCCAAACATGAACAAAAACGCTAAAGAAAAAACGGTGATATATGTCTGGATAAAACATTCTCTAGAGGATTTCCTGACCATAAATTAAAGATTCCAACTACTTGGCAGGGAAAATATTTATTCCCCGAGTGACTATACTCCATTCTTTTTGAAACACTGAACAAGCATCCCCTTCTTTAGGTTCTTTTCATTGAAAACATTTGTGGAGTGTGTTTGCAGAAGTTCAGAAACTACATTCAAAGGAACTGCTATGGCAATGGTGAAACTTGCATGAGATCAAATATAACTTCCTACAATGAGTTCATATATCCCTTCTACTCTGAAGCATATTCTAAAAACAGATGAGGATTTTTTTTCTATTTCAAGGTCATGTGCTTAAAGAGAAGAAAATGAAACTACAGCTCACAGTTCAGTCAAATGACTAATGTATTTTGGCAATTAGCAAATAAGTTTGCTCAGTAAGAAGGTGTGTTCTCTGAGATTTCAGCAAGGAGCAGAGTCCCTTTTATGATCTGAAAGGAATGTTGTGTCAGAGGGGTATGGCTCAGTTCAAGCAAACAGGCCAACCAAGTGTGTGTTAAGGGAGAATAAACGTACAGAATGACAATTTCACACATATTTTGAAAATTACACAGGATGTACATAACATACTAAGAAACATGAAGCACGCATCTGAGATCTCTAAGCAATTTTTATTTCTTTGAAATATTTCCAATTCATTGATGGGAAGAAATCCTTGCTAGTGCAGGAGATACTCTTGCAGAGATACAGTCAGCAGTTCAAAAATTCTCTTATCCTTTCTTTGACATCATGACGCCCTTTAAACCTCAAAGTCAGGGGCTATATCTGTCTCACTAAGTAAGAGAGTGCAGTGGAGCAAGCTTAAGTATCCCTTATAATCCACACTGCTTAACTGTTAGCTCTCTCCCTGACTCTCCTTTGACCACTTCACCAGCTCTCTACAAACAAGACTAATCTCCCATAGAGAAAACTAGCTCTAAACAATATGAATATGAGCCAGACCATTGCCTGGCTTAATCCCTAGTCTTCTTCTCTTTAGTGATTTAACAGTTTAGATATAGGCATCATTCCCTAAGGATAAAATTTTGGGAAAGGTAGTGTTTAAGCTGCTGCAGAGTCAGCTCTGACCTGCATCCTCCGATAGCTGTTTGAAAAGTGACATTTCTGTGATAAACAACAAAGAAACAGCTTGTGCCTGGGAATTGTGCCAAAGTACCCAAGGCAAATGTCAGAGCTTCAGCCTATTCCCACCACAGGGAGGGTGAGTGTGTGCTCTTCCAATCACAGCAGCTGGAAGATGTCCAGCAGGGACAAAACTACCAGTGCCAGATTACTAGCCATTCACGAAGTGATTGCTGTGCTAAATTAAAATTAAGGGGCCAGCCTGAGAAATACAAGTTGGCCTTCTGCAGCTGGTACCAGCGCCAGCATGTGCGGTGTGGTACCCAAGTGACAACATGTGACCCGGTCTGCTGTTCAGACAGCAACCACAGAGACACCAGCACTGCCCATGTTGCATGTGAGTGAGACAAAGGAGTTCCAACTGTCATCAAAAACAGCGTTAAAAATGTGTATGTCCAAAAAGGCCTCTCAAATTTACATAGGCAAACCTGTCATATTTTGATTTCTTCAGTCTAGCTTTGCTGCCCTCATTATTTTATTTTGAAGGGGGTTTTGTGTGTCACTGATGCTGATTTGTATGTGTATTGTAAAGGTTATTATATTTCATCATTTTATTACAGAAAAATTATTAAGGTAAACAATTCTAATCTAAATACCTCGATAATAACAATTTTTGGTATAATCTTCATATCTCAATGTTCATTAAAAACATAACATTGCTTTTAGCCCTAATATTTATGGGGGGAATTGACAACAGTCCTAGAAACTCAGAAACTTAGAAACCTAGACACCTTGCTTTACATGCCTATTTTTGAATGCTATTATCATTTTTTTAATGTTTGTACCTTGTAGTATTTCAGTTAACAGTCTACTGCATTCACTGGTAACCTGATCTGTTGCTGTAAAGGAGATTCTTGTCTTATAAAGAGAGAGACTGATCTTCAGTAGCCTCAGCTGCCTTATTCAGTAGCTATGTTCTGTACACAACCCCCAAATTCACCAGAAATACCCCCTATTCCTATGCAAGAAAAATGTTCTACCCTGGATCTACACACTCTGGAACTAATAGGCCTTTATCATTTCCTCATGTTGTGTTTCAGTATTTGCACTAATAATGTTCTAACAAATTTTAAATCGTAATTTTTTCCGTGAAACTGGCTTTCTTTGCAAATATTTGCAAAGATAGAGATTTTTTTTTTCAACATCAGATAATACATGCTGATACTTAAAACTGTAATTTATTCCCTGTCTGAAAACGACGCAATAACCTACTGCTATGTTTTGCTTGTGATAGTTTGGTATTGTTACAAGTATCTTAACTCTAGTACTTCTGTAGCATTCACTCAGGGCAGCTTTATGCTTTCTAAAAGTAAGGCATCAATTCCATGCCCACTTCATTATTACGGGGAAGACACAGAAGACCATTGGGCAGTTGACTCATCTTTTGGCTCCATACTTTGGTCGGGATTCCTCCTGCAGAATTTTTAAATGTTCAAACTTAGACCTCCAGCACGTGCTAGTTGCCCATGACCTCTATGATAGAGGAAGGTCAGAACTCTAAACAATGATTCATCTCCCGTATTTTAAATGCACCCCTTGAGTTGTATTCTAGATGTGATTTTTCATACTAAACAAGACAAACCTAGGACTTTGTCCTTAAGTTTACTTGGCTATATTCAGTTGGTAAGAACCCCATCTAAACAAATATGGGTTTGCCATTATCAAGGTATCTCTACAACCCAGGTTTTGATTATAATGTTTGGATGCAATGTCTTTCACATGCTTAGTTCACTCAGACTGATCTCTCTTTCACCAATATTTTCTCACATAAATCACTGTGGAAGACAAAGCAATAAGGTTTTTGTAATCCACTTAATTTACAACTTGACATTTCTAACAAGAAGCTTATAGATACATTCCTGGAAGGATAGAAATCCTCCCAAGAAATGAAAAAGATGCCAAGCTAAAACCAAATAGACTTTTTATAGCCTTCTAGTAGAACAGAAAGAATTATCACTGTAGCAAGTTTTTCAAGCGAGGCTTTAAAAAAAATGACACAAATATGTGTTAGAAGAGTGTGAAACTTTGAGAGATGTGGTACAGAATTTATATTAATGACTTTCTCAGGGAACATTAATATTTTTGGCTAAAAAATAACTCATAAATATATTTTAATTTACAAGAGACTATACAGATCATGTCTTGACTAAGGTTACGGCCATTCTGCTATTCTACTTTTATGCAAAATAGTAACAATGCTCATATTAGCCTATAATTAATTACTCAAAATGGAATTATAAATATGCTATGCATGTAAATTCATATGATGACTAAAGTATTAAAATTGTCATTATAAGAAAGGAAATTTTAAAAACACTCCAATTGCTTAGCTACCAGAACAAATATTTCCTTGATATCCAATAAATCCCTCTTATAAAAGAGTTTAAATTATTTACTTGTTTCTTACGAGCAGAATCACATGTAAGCCATATTTATCACCTAAATAACACTGGCAAATTATCTATAATGATAATCAGGTATCTCCAAATTGTATTACTCATTAACACTACAAAGAGAAGACATTTGGTCTATATTTTGTTAATTTCAGTGAGAAAGCACAATGTTACTTCATTTGTCTTTCTCTGTGTATACCCATAGCGCTTGTACAGAGACTAGTACAACTGGTCCCTGACTTCTCACTGAAAACTCCTGAAATAATAAGAATTAACATCATCTTCATCTGGGACACAAAGGTAGATAGAGTTCAAAAAAAGTGCCAGCAAAAAGGGCCATTTCAAAAAATCGTAATACACTTCCAAAGTAAAGAAATATTTTTTCCATTAACTACTTTCAATTACGGTCTTTATATGCACAGGTCTGCTTCAAAAAAACTCACATCTATTTCAAGTCATCCAGGGTTAATGTTGTTTATATATATGCATTACATATATAGAAGCAAAGATAAATTCTTTCCCAGTCCTTTCAAGTCCTTTTCAATAAAATTAGGATTTAAGCTTCACACTATAAGAAACATACAGCCACATTATAACTACATTATTGCAGTACAAAGCCAAAACTTGTAAGCCATCCTGAAAAACTGTAAGAAATAGTAACCTCAGCTCAAGACTACATCCCTGCTATCACCTCACTTCTGAATAAGAGTTTTTATGCCCTACTGAAGTCTGAACACAGACAGAACAAACATATATGGTAGTATCACATGAGAATGTAGAGGGATCAGTGACAGTACTGTAACTGTACCAGAACAGCATAAAATAAGATGGGATGAGGAAAATAAATCTGCAGTACAGACAAAATACCACTCATACCTCACTTTTGGTTCAGTTCATTTTTGTGGAAAATTTTTTTTCTGTAAATTTACACTACCAGAAATTATTGAGGATACACTTCTGGCCATACATATATAAACCAATGACCTTACCTATTATGATCATATACTGAGCTTTCATACCCTGCAAAATAGCAGATACAGGGTATCTCAGTATGAGAAATCTGTATCCCAGAATAATTAACTAGTCTCAAATACATTTATCTTTACTATTGCTTTTTCCGTATTTCTACTATCTTCTTGCTATAAAGTGTATTATTGCTTTTCTGAAGTCTGAGCTAAGATGCATCACAGAGGTTTCTGGAAGGTACCTACAGGTAGGTAGTGATTTGTGAGCCATGAGTTGCATCAGTGAGAGTCAAGGAGAGCTCTCCTGAAGTGGTCAGACTATATCAAAGGCTCACTGAGCATATTTAGAGAGACTGAGGTTTAAGGAAAAGAGAAAAAGTAGGATATTAAAAGGCACAAGTCATGTTTAGGCATGGCCTCCAAATCCCAAACCTAGGGCACTCTTCCACAACTCTGTGACTTGAAAACTTTGAATGCAACTGCTAAGTGAACCTGGACACCTATTCACAGAAATATATACAGAAAAAAGTTAGGTAAAAATAAACCTTGACATCAGACTATAAGAAAAAAAAACAGACAAAACCATTTATTTTGTCTTCCTTTCAAATATCAGTGCAAATTTTTGATGGAGACAAACTGTTGTTGATGATAAGACAGATTTTAATGAGTTCTGTTAGGTTGATAGTTATATTAGGTTTATAGTGTTTATTCTTAAATGATCTCTGTCACTTGAGATGCCTTCTATAGGACATGAAAGTGAAACTTTATCACATTAAAATCAGAATAGTCTCCCTGACTTCAAAGTATTTGCTATTGTTACAGAAAACTACCATAAAGAAAAGAGAAGCAGGTGAAAAAAAATCATGCTTTACCTGTCCGTATTTTGCAGCTAAATGTAGAGGTGTCCAGTACTGATTATCCACTACATTGAGATCAGCCCCATGATCTAGTATTAGAGATGCAACATTCTTGTATCCATTAGCACAGGCCACATGCAGCTGCAATATAAATGTTAAACATTGCATATGATACTAGTTTAAAAACTCAGAAAAATCCATGGTGTGTTACTGCATATTTGACTAAACCACAGTAACAGCAAAAACAAAATGTACATGTGGTAACTACAGACTGGAAAACCACTATGCAATCTTTTTTAGGATTTAAAAACAAGACTCACCAAAAAATGAGCATGTTAGCTTATTGAGAGCGACTAAACAATTTAGTCTGTCGCTTTTCATAGAATTTCAAGTAAAAATCCTTTCAAACACATTCAAAAATTTCATAAGCCCAGGTAAATCATACATTTCAACAGCTTGAGCTCTCTTAGAGCCTAAACCTAACTTTCTTTTGTAGTAGTTCAAATATCCCAGGTGTAAGCTGACATTATTTACTCTAAAATGAATTAATTAACACCTAATCGAAACAAGCACACTGACATTGCAGCACAGAATTAGTCACAGAAAATATTTTCTCAATTTTGAACCACAGAGGTTTTACTTCCTATACTTGCACCGATTCCCTAGATATTTAATTATTTTAATTCGTAACTGTTTAAACAATTTTAGCTGATTTTCTGTATCTGTAAACTTCCTTTCTGAGTCAATGTGGAAAAGAAGGAGGGTGGAAGACAGTAACTGACTGAGAGAAACTCGGGTCAGTAAGAAACTCAGGAAGTCAAGTAGCACAACTTGCTGCTAAAGCAGATACAACTTCAAAGGTATGTGTTTGCTCATGGCTTGTCACTGAATAGCAAATACAGTATAAGTGATAAGGTACTGAAAACTGCAGTAGCTAGAAGAGGAAAGAGGACATTCAAAAATATTTTTGTTAATGGCTAATTTCAGAAGCTGAACATTATCTTTTGCAATGTATTATTATTTAAGGCTCTATATGGGTTTGGCATATCAGCATATCAGCAATAAATTCCACTATCAATGTTATTTATAGAATGAGATTTTTAGTTTAAAAAGTCAGACTTTTTTATTTAATTAATACAAAGAGAAAGCATGTAAAAACATATAAAAGCATTAGAATATCAAGTAGGTCAGGCGAAGGGAGAAAAAGGGAAAGACATGGTAAGGTAATACAAATTATTTTCTCTAGTAATAATCAAGTGAAAGAGGAATCCCGCATCAGAGAAAAACTGTCATTTGCAGTTTTGGTGGAAATTGTTCCTTATATGTGGTGAATAACTGTTGAGGCACATACTTCATATAATAAGATTTATCCAGGCTACATTTTACTGGTCTATACTTTGCCTCAGCTCTCTGCTACCATTTTAAAGTTCCCTCCACTTCTGGGAACAAGATTAGCATTTGGAATTTGGCACAATGTAATCATTCATTCCCTGTGAGAAAGACATAATACTCACAATGGTCAGTAAGAATCGGGCACAGGAAGATTGCAGAAATTGAGAACTGAGATTAGTAGTGGTAACCCCTATCCACAAATCACGCAGCCCAACCACATGACTTTTTCTCCTTGAAGCATTGTTAGCTGAAATTATTTTTCTGACAATTGAAATGGATGACTAATGGCAAGAAAAATATCTTGCAATAAACCTGTTACTACAACTGTGGAGTTCCAAAGTCACTATAACCATAGGACACACCAAAATCAGAGTCCAGGATATTATTTGCATTACCTGCTATTTCTGGTTCAGCTGCACATACACAGTGTACATAAAGTTTTCACTATGAAGATCCTTGAAGCAGAGGGATGAAACACAGTACAACTCACCAAAACTCTTGCCCTGGCAAGGAGGCAGAATACCCCTACCCTGGGGGCAGAACACCAATTCTGCATGCTCTCATTTCCAACGTACAAAACACTCAAAATTTTCCAATAATTTGACATAGCTCCAGAAGGGAGTGCATTTTAACAGAAAAAAACTTATTTTCTATTCAGGCATCAATTTGACAGGTGCTATTTTAACGCAATTTGAAAGCTCACAGGACAAAGGAAATATTTTATGACTGAAATCTTTCAAAGAGAAACTATTAGAGGAGAATTTAAAAGAAAAATTAATTTTAACAAATATCATTGTGTCTGTATTGCATAAGCATATATGTGGGTGTTATAAATCTGTGAGAATGTGCCTATTTATGTATTTATGACAATAACTTGCTTGATTAAACTTACTTAACTTACACATGGACTTAGATATATATTCTGTCAAGAGAAAACAAACTTGATTTAAGACTTACACCTGAGATACTTGCCTTGTTCGTACAGACAGATGTAGAGCAGCAAAACACCATTCCAAGAACTCTTTGATACACATACAAGTATCACAGACTGGCTGACTCCACACTCATGAATAGAGAGAGAATAGTTTAACAAATTCTGGATTTCCCACCAGTTTGTCAAACAGAAGTTTCACACAGTAGACATCTCAAACGGAAGCAAAATTATCTACTTTGTAACTACTTCTTGAAAAAAACAAAGTTCAGCATGCAAAAACCGTTCCTTTGATAAACACTCCACTAAGCAAGTAACAAAAAACAAACTATTCAGAGTGTTGTTCTCCCAGTATCTGCAGTACTGTTAAACACATTCCAGACACACCAACTATTTCAGCTAACTACAGAAAAGGTTTTATACAGTAAGATTTACCTAAGTTCATAACTCAGCCTAAAGAAGCAGTAAGCTAAGTACAATAGCAATGTGATTTACCAGCTTAGCTTAAATGTATCAGAAAGTTAAATTAATGCTTTTATAAATTCAACCAAACCTTGCATTGTGGCCACCTCAAAAGTCACAGCATTCTGTTTCTAGAAAGAAATAGTGGCTGGATTCAACAATATGAGGCTGTTCACTTTCTTGGTTATAGCTTAAACACGTGAAAGGTGTTAAAATATGGAATTAAACACCAGTGATTTATTGTATCAATTCAGTATCATGCAATGTAATTCAGTTCAAATATAGAAATAATAGTAATACTAATAATTACTGGGATTCTAATTATTTCAGTACAATATTTGCAGAAAAACACAAAATGCTTTTAAAAAGTTATTCAATCTATTAATGCTGCTGATTAACCATTTATTGGTTGATAATGTCATTGAAGATTTTATATGCAAAATACCCATTCCACAGACATACTATCTATGAAAAAACACATTCATTTCAAAATTATTTAACAGCTGAAGAAGTAGAAATCTCAACAAAACCAAGTGACCTATTAGCAGAAAAAATGAAATACAGAATAATGAAACACAATGACTATGAATAACATGGAAATTTGGGAGCAGGATTATTTATCCACTTCTACAGTGGATTTTTCATTACACTGGATCAAGAAGGGATAGCTTCATGAAACAGTTTTAGCCTGACTTAGCCTGACTTAGAAGATAGGAGCCAAAACCAGGAATCACTCAGTGAAGTTTCAGCCGCACTCTCACACAGAATGTCAGGGACCACAAGTTTCTGATGCAGCAATGAACTACAGTGTTAATATTTTTTCCTATTAATTTTTATGTTGCATATGTTATATTTAGTGGCTAGAGGAAAAGTTGACATTGAGATGTTGCACTATCCTATTTTAAAATCTACAGGATGCATGAAATTGACATATATCTATTTCGAGAAGGCCAGATGAGAACCAAAATCTTGGTTTGTTTGGCTTCTTACGAGAATTTCCTTGCAAACATGCTCACCAGAAGAGCTGCAACACCTGCATATTCACAGGGAGATGATTACATACTCCCACTCACCAAGGTAACTCCTTCGTCATTCTTTTGATTCACACTTCCTCCACTTGATATGAGCTGTCGGACATCTGTAAGCATTGTCACAGGTCTCTGTATCTTCATTTGGCGCAGTGAATTCAGGTCTACACCTGGAAAAAGAAAAGGATAAAACTTTCTGCTTTCATCCATAAAAAACAGATATATGATTTTGTGTTCTGGGTTTGTAAAAACTTAGTCGATATTTCATTAGACCTCAGTATATTTATAGAGCACCTACATTTATCAGAAAGTTTACTTGTATCTTTATCGGTGGGTAAAAGGGCAATTTAAGGTCAGTCAGCAATATCAAATAAATCACCTTGACCTCCTACTGCCTGCAAGAGCAGTTGCAGGTAAAGCTGTTGCAGTATCACTAAACCCACTGGGATTGTGAAGTAGCAATGAATGGGAAAGGAAATAAGTAATCTAAGGAAGCCACTCAAGTGTTTGGGACTTATTTAATTAAAATTATTTTTGGCTGGATTCTTTCAGCCCTGTGTACATCACAGTACCCCAATCAGTTCCTCAAATCTGTTGGCTCAACTGCTGAAGAGATTGTGAAGTGAAGCAAATGGCATTAAAACTCAATAGTTTTTTTTTATGTGCCTGGGTTACATTTAACCAGGATTAGTTCTCCAGCTGAGACTAGATCATCACAAGGCCCTATAAACCATGAGAAAATGTGGTGTGGAGGCAGCAACAAACTGGAGAGGATGAAAGGAATGAAGGTTACTAGATTGCTTGTGTCAGCATTGCTACTGAAAAACAGTTGTCAAAGAACAGTACTAAAAAGAAGATAAGCAAGGCAATCTATAACCAAAAGAAAGAATACTCTCCAGTTTCACGAGGTTTAAAATTAGAAACAGGATATTACAAAATTGCTAAGTGGTTAAATTAGCAGCTAGCTATGGTTTTATTGGAATGTCCAACCAAAGTGCAGAGCTTCATTCTTTTGCTTCTAGCTCTACATGAACGCTTAAACCCATTTATAGAAAATGTAATTGGAGTATAATAATTCTTCTGCCTTGGCCAGGAAATAACAAAAAACCCATATGAATAAATGATTTCTTGGTTCTCTACCACATTCATCAGTGAGCTGAAAAGTGACAAACTATAAATTAATTTAATTACTATGTATTTAACTTCACATTTATCTTCAACAGTTTTTGAAGTTCTTTACAGTACTTAAAAAATTGAAACATGTTTCAGGGTAAAACCATATTTTAATTTTCTTAGTTTTAATCCACCCTGGAACTCATATAAATGGGTGTCCATATGCAGTTCATCGAAGAATCACAACAATTTTCTAACACGCTACCATACACACTGCTTTATGTTCTGCTGCCTGCAACACTTTTAAGAGTTTTAGCTCTGAACTGAAATGTTCAGGTGAAAGGTTCCCCGTATTTCTAGCCACATTTATCTATTCTATTAGTATCACATCTGTCACCTAAATGATACTAAATAACACCAAATGTAATACACAAATCTAAACATACAATGGAGAAAATTACATGTTTTCTGCATCTGGATTAACCCTGTCATCTTTCACAGAAATGCAATTTAGAAAATCACATATGTGTGTATATATATATATGGTACTGACAGATTAAATTAGACAAGTATCCCAAAGCACAACGTGCTAACGTCCTATTGTCTGTCAGTTGCTAGACAAGAACACAGTGAAATTTTCATAGGGTGTTCTCAGTGTCTCCTAATAATCAATGTATTTATTTTGTCAGAACTAAAAATTTTGTCTTCATCACATTTCAGAGTAATGACTTGAAGACATTTACAGATTACTGATGCCACATGGCACCAATTAGATACCTTTTTTTCTTTCTATTTCCTGATTTTTGCAACAGTAAATTGATAATTTAACATTCTTGTCCCAGCGAAATGTCTGAAATACCTAAGACTAGATTTCCAAAACCCCATGTGGTATGAAGGGCAATATATATTCCAGATTAATTACCATTTGCAGTGCTGACTGACTTAACATTTTAAACATACAACAATGACAGACTGAGAAGCCAAAATGAAAATTCACTTATCATGAGAAAGCTTTTTCTAATGTTGTCAGGTAAAAAAAGATCGAAGTTTAAAAATATATGTAGCACTTTATACCTAATGAATTTTTTCTGGATAGGTCTGGTAATCAATTCAAATAAGTTTTATTTTTCAAGGAGAGAGCAATGAGTGGAAATTAATGGACTACCTCTTCTGTCTGAGAATACCTCCAACACTCAAAAACGAAAACTAAGTTCACAATCCACAAATTAGAAATACCAGCTTCTGACTTTTGCAGGAAGAAAAATACTGAGAGTGAAATAAGTTATTATCAAGTTGTTTGTGTCATCATGCTTCATGTAAATTACAGTAATGGCTACAAGTTTAGGGAAGAGGCCAGGTAAGTTTACTCAGCCTTTTCTAACAATTTACTACTGACTTACACCAAATATAGTAAAAGAATTAACTTATTAGTATATTCTTGCATTAACAGTGAAATATTGATCTTTACTCCTTGTAAACTGTCTGGGGCCCCCAAAAAACCTGGCTGTTGGAAGATTAACTCTCCTCATGTTGAAGAAGAAATCAGAAAATTAGTTCAGTTGCATCAATTGCTATATAAATTTTATTATAAATAAAATGCAAACATCAGCTCAGAGAAAATACAAAAAGAATGCTACACAGCAACAAAAGGTAAAATCTGCGTGAATCCTAAAACTATTCAAGATAGTTTTACTGGCTTCAAACTAATAGCTGTATAAAGGAATGATACATATTTCATTAAACAAATAGAAGTAAGCAATCTGGCAAGTGAGATACTGGAGTGACATGGTTCTACAGGCTTCATTTTTTAAATACCCAGAGTAGGTTTGAAAATGCTACAGAAACAACACAGATTCCCTTTTTTGACATTTACAGAAAATAGAATGAAAATATGTAAACATAATCAAAATCACACTCTTAGAAATATAGTTTTTAATTCCAAGAACTCAGGAGCTGTTGGGCTTCAGAGAAAAGACTTCCCTGGCAGAGGCTGAAAGCAGATTTTTCAAGAACGCACATGTATCATTCTCTGAGGTTCAAAACAAGGAGACCCTGTCAATAAGTGCCCTCCCTTAATGAAGTTTTTATTTCTGTAGAGTCAGACTCCCTCTCCAGGGAGTGATACTTTTCAGGAGTTTAGATGGAACAACAAAATGCTACTCATAAAGTAAGAACTCTTGCTGCATGAATTAAAGAATGACCTTCCTGTTGCTTTTCAAAGGGGAAATGTGGTTTAGATATTCAGATGAAATGGGATGACAGCCAGCATGAATACATACAGTAAGAAAAACAAACTGGCATGTACTATGGGAACGGACTCACATTTCAAAAAATGGAAAGTCAAAAGAAGGCATGGGATGGAAAATCCACTCCAAATACCCTGTAAAATCAGAAGAGCTACACACTCACCAGTTCTGCAGGAGATAAGATGGAGAAGGAACAGTTAAAAACAGTTGTGACCCTGCAGGGCACACATTTGGTGATGAGTATCAGTGGTGATGACAGGCAGGAGCATAACCTAAAAGCTACAAAATAAATTACTTCTCACTTTTTATGAAAAACACCTGACAAGGCCATTTCATGTACTTTGGCTGTCTTACCCTCTTTGGCATATGATTATAGGACTGATAACTCAAAGGAATACAAAAACCTCAGATAAATAATCGAAAAGTAATTTTAAGAAAGTTGCAGTGATAAAGAAATACACGGCAAACAGAATTGAGGATTGCTATTCAAAATATTTTCTTCATAAAATGTCCAGTACAAAATATCCTCTGTCTGCAAGGGGAACACCCACTCCTGGGACGAGTACAAAGCAAAACACTGAAGCACTCTTTGTGAAACACCTATTGCACACACATCCAGCAGCCTCTCTTACTGTAACTTGCATGTCTCATTCTCCAATGGACTTAATAACAGTCTTTATGAAGGCCAACAGCATCCTGTGTTGCAAACAAAAATATCCATTAAAAATTTGCTACAGCTATGAGAAGCCAATCTCTCTTCCCATACTTCAGTCTTCTGTCACCCTGTCTATATCTGTACTTCCTGCATAGAGCTGTAGATACAGCAAGTCTCTTTTCACCTCAAGTGTGATGAGCCTCTCTGGATTCCTGTGTAATTTGGGGGATACCATGGTTTCGAATACATATTTTTTCCCGGGCAGCACAGAATAGGATAAACATGTTCACAAAAAAAAAAAAAATCAATGAGGAAAAAAGTCATACTACTATTCTTGAAATAGTAATTTTCATTTATTAAAATATTCAGATGTAGTTCTTACTTCATCTAGCTTTATTTGCCTGACATTTTAGAAAGACTATTCTGGCTGTGTACCAGATTACTTTGTAAACATCATTATTTTTGTTAGGTTGCCTTGTTCAATAGCTCTTGTGCATATAGTTTGGCATTATGTGAATCTGATTTTCAAATGTCAACATATGAACAGATATACGTCAGCAACACTTAATATGCAAGATGGGAAGCCAGTATTTTCATATTCTGCAAATGAATGTATACTTGCAAAACTACTGGGGCCTACAGTTCTAATTCACTGCAAAAGTACCGACTAATTCTCGCTGGAGGTTTCACCTGTTTGTCTTTAAAGATGCCATTATATGATATCATTACATATGGTTAGTGGAGGATGTTTAGTTTCATAGACTGACTTGGGTAGAAATGGACCTCAAAGGTCATTTAGTACCAAACCACCCTGTCATGGAGAGTCAACTTTCACTAGGCTACGTTGTTCAGAGCCCCATCCAACCTGGCCTTGAACAGTCCCAGGGATGAGGCATCCACAGCTTGACAACTTGCTCCAGTGCCTCATCACCCTCACAGTAAAGAATTTCTTCCTAATATCTCATTTAAACCTGACTCAGTGATTAACGCTCAGAACTCAGATGAGTTTTGAGATAGGTCTGTTTTATTCAGCGCGCTGGGAGGGAATGTTACAGAATTCAAAATTCCCTCCGTCCCCTGGGATCAATCCATCTTGAATACCCCTTCCACAGTGGGCATTCTCATGTTTTTGACTGGTTCTTGGCCCAAGATCTCTCCCCAATCCCCACCTTCTCCCTGCCCAGATATGGGCAGAGATGAAGCCAAAGTTCTTCCCTCTTCCTGCCCCCAGCCACCTGCTGTATGGTTGCTTAGCAACAGAGTCTTAGGAGACCTTGAGGATCTCGGAATGTCTGCTGAACTGCTATCTTTTGACTATTGTAATGTCTATCCTAACTACTCTAATTTCACAGACATTTTGCTTTTCTTACAATTCTGCTTTCCCAATTTTAAGATGTCTCCTAGAACTTAAAATGATCCTTTTGAATCCTCAACTCAAACCTAACCTCCTTCAGTTAAAACCATTGTCCCTCATCCTGTTACTACATTCTCTGTAAAATAGTCTCTCTCCATCTTTCCTATAGGCTCCCTTCAGGTATGGGAAGGCCACAATTAGGTAAACTCAAAATCTTCTTTATTCCTGGCTAATCAAATGTGATTATCTCAGCCTTTCCTTGTACGAGAGATGCTCCAGCTCTCTAATCATCTTGGTGGCCCTCTCTAGATTCACTCCAGCAGGTCCATGTCCTTTCTGTACTGAAGACCCCGGAGGTGGAAGCAACACTCCAAGTGGGGTCTCATCAGTACAGATCAGAGAGCCAGAATCTGCTCCCGTGATCTCCTGGACACAGTCCTTTTGATGCAGCCCAGGATACAGTTGGCTTTCTGGGCTGATAAAGCTTATTTCCTTCTAGTCTGGAAATACTATCAGAAATGAAATTTCCACCTCCTCCCCATGTAGACATCAGAGTGACAATTCACCCCCTCTAGTGAAATATGTGTTTTTCTTCTCTTTTCCATAGTAAGGATATTGATGGCCCTTTCAGCTAAAATTAGTTAAATGAACTCTGTCTCTTCTTAACTTGTATGAAAACAAAAATTATTTTTGTTATTTAGTTTAACAGATTGGCACAATCCCAAAGCTTAATATTAAAGCATTCATTGGTGGATATGCATTACATATTTATTATTTTATTTGTAGTATGAATACTAGAACATAGAAGCAAAACAAGTATGTCACTGTCTCTGGTTACTTCTGGTAAGTATCATGTTTGACATGAGATCTTCACATATGGTATTTCAATACTCTGGATTTCTCTGTTATGGTTAAATTATTTTGTGAGAGAGCAGTAAAAGGAGGCTACTCAACACATGTCAGGGAAGCAGCAGCTAAGGGTGAATATAGGGCAGGCAGGGCAGTATCCTTGCTGACCAGGGCACAGTCCCTCAGTACCCAAATAAGAAAATCAAGCAGGTCTGGTGATAGGAATCAAGGCCAACAGCAGTCCTGGGATTGCCAGAAAAGTCTCTAGCAACAAATCCAGATAAATCAATCCAAGAAAGGAGTCAGGTCAGTAGTTCAGGGTTGGGGTCAGCAGGGTTCATGGTTGGGCATAGAACTACTTCAAGCAAGGACCGGAGTCTAAACATGGCTCCAGAGAAAAAAGGACAGGTGAAAGACCATGACAATCCTTCTCCCAGCTCTGTCTCACTGTAATAGGTTTGAATATTGTTTTTTCTCCAGGGAGGGGGATGTTTGGGTTGTTTGCCTGTTAAAGTATTAAAACTGTTTTCTTTTTGAAGAAGTATGAATGGAAGCTGTTCCCTTTCCCCCACATACCGTGGCCAAACTCCGGTCTCGGCGTCTGTGGAGCTGCCCCAACTGTCCTCTGCGGCTGGGCGCAAGACTGAGAGATGCGGTGGGGCTGGCATGAAGCCAGGACTGGGTCTGGGACCATTCTGGCTGCTCTCCAGGTCTCCCACTCACTGGCGCTGTGCGGTGGGGCAGGGGAGGGCGGCTGGGTCTCAGCTCTTGTTGTTTTCCAGTCCTCCCACTGTCCGGTTTGCGCAGCAGGGTGGGGGCAGGGCAACACAGGGATGGAGCCAGCTCGTTCCTCCCAGCAAAGCGGAGCAGGGCGGCCTCAGGCCACCCAGCAGTGCCAGCAGTGAAGAAGCTCGGTGGCTGCGGCTGCGGTGCTGATGTCTGCCCCTCACCACAGCAAGATGGGCTAAGCTTGATGGTTGCTTGGGCGCAGAGCCCTAGCCCCACACAGGTCCCGCATGGCATGGCGGTGCAGAGTGGTGTGAGGCGGCGGTTTCTTCCAGCAGGCACCTAGCAAGAGCCCTATCGGAGGTGATCGCGGTCCCACGGCCTCTCCTCACGCTGCCGGAAGGTGTGTGGTGGTGGCTGACCCTATGGGCGGCCCTCACTGCCTGTGGCCAGTCCCTATAGGCAGCAGGGGACCCGTGGGCAGTGCCACTGGCCCCAGGAATGCCCCGTGGCCAGTGGCTGCCGGAGCCCGAGCACATGGCAGATTTGGTGGGAACTACCATCTTACTTATAGTGAAATCCTGGGCAGAGGGGCTATACCCAATGCCGCAGACCAATAGGAAGACAGCCTGGCCAGGAAGAGGACTCTGAGTTCACACGATATCAGGAGCCCATAAAAGCCAGAACCCCAGAAGTCCTGTCCTTTTTGGCTGGCTCGCATGGTCCAGAAAACATCAAGTGCCATTCTTCCTGGTCCCTCCTAGCTCCCTTTACCACGCAGCACCATCAGAGTTCAGAGCTCAGCACCATCAGAACATTGGCACCAAGGACCACGCAGCTGCAACAGTGTTGTATCTGTGCCCCTTGGGTTCCTGGGGGGAGGGTTCTTCTCACTGTTTTTATCTTTCAGAGGCACCAAGACCAGGAGATACCATCTTCGAGGCGGCCTTTCCCTTCTTTCCTTCTGCTCCTCAGCCCACCAGTCTGCTTGGAGGAGCACTTTGTTATTTGTTTTCGTTTTCTTTTAACTTTATTGTGAAATATTTTTGGGTCTGTTGTGTGTATTTGCTTACTGCTTAGGGGGATCTGTAGTTTTTGTGCCCCATAGAAAATAAACTGTTAGCTGGTGCTCGCTTCCATTCAGGCTTTCGTCACTGTTGAATCCCTTAGTTGTTCAAATTACCACGCTCACAACTTAGCTCTTTTCTCAGCTGATGTCTGCCAAGTTACATGGTGGTACCACATCACAGCTGGCTTTCAGCCAAGCTCCTCAGAGTAGGGGTGGGGGACAGATCATAGGGCCTGGGGATTTTCATTTTGATCTTGTTCTCATAAAAAGTGCCAGAGTATTGAGAAACACACAACCAGATGTATGGTCCAAGTGTTGGCTGTTGTGGGGCTGTTAGGATGGCTTTTCGGAAGAAGCAGAGGCTGCCCCATGTGGACCACAGACAGTTCTAGTCAGCTGTAGTATTGCTACTGAAGGACACAGCTGAGCCTGTCAGCCAAGTGTGACCTACGGCAAAGTAGACAGACATTCCCAAAGGAACTGCATATCTGTGAAAAATCCATGCTGGAGAAGAGGAAAAGTGTGAAGAAGTGGCAGAAAGAGACTTCCATGTAATGACTCAAACTCCCTCACCTCCTTATACTGCTTGCGGCAGGTACAAGAGTCCAAGTGAAAGAGTGAAGCCTGGGAAAGGGGGAGGAAAGGTGCTGTTCTAATCTTTGTCTTTCTGTTTCTCACTACCTGAACCTATTTTGTTTTCACCAAGTTGAGTCTGTTTTGCTTGTGACAGTAAATGGTAAATAATCTTGCTGTATTTATCTCAAACCACAAGGTTTCTCATCCTGAAAAAGAATGAGCAGCTGTGTGATAGTTTGGCTTTAAGTGCAACCACACCAGATTTTATGACTAATTTCAAATTACATTACATTCTAAATCGAAACTAATTTTTGATGGATATTCCTACCACATTTTATGTTCCTGTATAGTGTCAGTTTTACAGTGAATTTTTTTTAGTCATTTTCTCACTACGTTTCCAAATCAGCTTTCCTGCACATGCCAGTTGCCTTAAGTTGTTAACTGTTGGCTTCAAGGAAATACTCCTTATTGTAGTAATTTATGACTTAGCTATTTCTGGCTAACGTTAAACAATGTCTTCAATGCAGGATTCTGTACTGACACTCAGCTTCTATTTTTTTTTTTATTCTACTTTGTGCTGCAAGACAGAAAAACAAATTTATTACTTCTATTTTGCAGCTGAAGAGTAATTTTTGCAACTGAGTAATTTGCTAGTAAGAATTTAACAAATCATGGTCTATTTTTGTGAAATCTGCATAGTATTTTAACAGTTTTAAACCATACAAAACTACCTAAATGGAAAGGATTTGCACATGATTTTGCCTCTCTGTACAGTTTTCTGAGACACTTGGATATGATCCCTTTAATATTCAAGGAACAAAACAAATCCATTATTTGCACAGCTTGGAATACCATAACAGATTTGCTTAAGTGCAAAACATCTCTATTACCATCAAAGGTCGATAAGCTTTAATCATTTATTTTAAATTAATTTACCATATAGAAAGTGAATTGTTTAAAACAAAAAGAATACTGTGTAGAAAAGTAATACCCATTTTTTCTTCTCTACCTGTGTCATAGCAGAAAAAGAAATATCATCAATACCTTTGAGTAGCTATGTTATTTAAACAGCCATTCTTAAAAAAATAAAATCACAAGAGATGGTTTTCATTTGTTTTTGTAATAACCTGCTATTGGATAAACTCTAGCTACATAACACAAATGGAAGATATTAATTTGTTTCCACAAATAGTCTTTTCTCAGATTAAATAACAAGGCTGATGTTCTTGGAATGCACAGTTATCCCTGAAAGCTGAAGCCTGAGATCTTGGAGGGCAAAAGAGAACATCTCTTCTTGGGAGATGAATTGCAGGGAATATTGTCATTATGACTTGACAAATACAGATAAACATTTGCCAATCATTTGTAGTTTATAGCTGAATTGTGCAATCCACTATACAACTAAATACCAAGAAAGAAAGTAAACAAAAATGTTGTGTTCTTCAAAGTATTAGATATTTGAAACAGCCTAATGGAAAAGGAAGAAACACAAAGACCATATGCCATGATCATAGTTTCACTGACACATTTCTACAGTAGATCATTCTGCTTCTAAAACAGAGAACACACTAGCAGTCATTTGAAGTTCAATATTTTTTACACGTCATTAATAAATCAAAAGCTTTGCCTGAAAACATACAGCTGTTATTTAACAAACTAAAAGTTACAGAAGCTGCCAGGTGGACTTTCTTGATGATTCCAGTAATCAAGCAGGTTTAGAATAAAACAGGACAAACAGTGAATAAGAAAAAAATCACCTTTTTACATTAATATTTTCGTTTCACCTCTGGAGGGAGACACTTCCTGGAAGTAAACAATGAAAGGATAAGAAGCTACAGGTGTAAGTGGGAACAAAGAAAATTTCAACTGAAAATAAAATGCAATTACATGAAAATGCATTAGCACAGGAATGGGAGCCCAGACAGACAGAATCTCCAATCCAACACAGCCCTCAGTAACATGGCCTGCTCTCAGTAGGCATTTTATATATCCACCTTGGCAAATATCAGAGTCCATAAATGCTGTGACATTCTTTTCATAGCAAAACAAGAATGCCAGTAACATGCAAACTCAGTAACACCTTGTCACAAAACAAACTTAACAGCTTTTACCAGTACTTTCCTTGCAGCTGATCAAATGAATAACCCTTCTGCTCTCCAGAGGCAGTATTTCCTAGAACTCCACTAATGATGACAGGTATTTAGACACCAAAGCTAGTGCATAGGCACCTACATTTAAATATCACCCTACATAGCAAACTGCTATGTCTCAGATAGCTGCTCTGGACTCCCTTCATAGCATGTGGAGAGAAGCATGCAGTTCAGGTGGCAATTCAGATGACCCATTACAGATACCTACCTTTAAAGCATCTCTTTTGCTCTGAGAAGGGTTTGCTATATAGTGACTACCAAACACTTGATTCAGAGAAATTAATCCAAACATGAGTCTCCTAGCTTCCGAGCAGTAGCTGAGTAGCCTGTAGGACACGATCTAATACCATACAGTTCAGCTATTTCAAGCACTTTTCTAAATATGCAACTGGATGCTGTATTTTACTTTCCATCCTTAATTAGGAATATCTTAAATGAAGCTTATAATATGCTAGAATTTTTACCCAACAGAAACAATGGTCTTAATATGCAGAGGGTATGTACCTCAACTTGTTTTCTTTTAGGTAAATAAAGACTGCTTATTGCTTTCTTCAGTCAATAATTACTTCCAGCATACAATGCAACATTAGTTACATAACATAATGTAACAGCAGAGAAAACTGATTTCTGTAATGAGAACATTTTGATGAAATAGTAGTAATTTCATTAGACTTCAGTAAGGAAATCTCCATATAATACCCTTATATGTTATAACAAGTTTTCAGGCAGTTAATAGAGGATTAACAATTTTGTACTTGGGATATTCCAGTGCTGTAAAAGACCATTGACAAACAGAACTCAAACAACTAACTTCAGTATAGAAGTAAAGCTATTTTAAAAAATATGAATCAATAAAAGCATCCAAGGCTATTGTTATCACTTACGATTCCAGGCCTTCTACAGAGTAAATTAGGCTATCTTCAATAATGAAAAGTGAGTTCAGTCACTAAGAATCACTGTTTAATGAAGAACAATGCCTCATCTCATTCTACTGGAAAAGAGGTACAACTGATAATTTAAGAGTCATAAAAATCCACTGTTCCTTGCAAGTTCCTCCGGTGTAGACACTTTGCTAGGAAACTAGCTTATTTCTTTTTTCCCCCATATCTTTTTTATTTTGCAACCAAACAAAAAGAGAAACAAACAGAAAGACAAAACATTTTCTGATAGATCTGCAATAAAAATTGCAAGAAAGCACACTCCAAATATCTGCATTTTTCAAAGCAATCAGGTTTTTAGAAGCTAATAGCTGTCTTGGCATTAGGAAAATCAAAAATCAGAGTTCATGAGCTGTGAAAACATTGCCAGGCACAAAAGAAGCAACATTGTAAGACAGACTTATGCAATACACTGTGCTACGGACTAACAGTGTAGGATCTGACAATGAGTGTAATATCCTTGACACTGTAATTTAACTTCTATTTTAAATGTTCATTAGCAAAATATAATTTAGCTTAGTTTATGTTAAAAATATTTCTTACATGGAGGCAATGTTGCATCTAGATTTTTACATTACTGCTCATTATTTCTGCTTAATGCCTTTTCCTTAGCATTAAGATGAGACACATATAATGTTAAGACAACCTATTATAGTCAAACGCAATGCTAGAAATCTCACTTAAGACCTCTTATCTAAGTTTGGATCTGATGAGTAACAATCTCATTTTTCAACACAGGTCCTGTCATCTATAATATATTAAGTATCATTTATAACAGAAAACTAACTACAGTATTTTCATAATTAAAAAATCCAAATCAACACTAATATTTTTGAATAAGGGATAAAGTGTCATATGCATTTCCATGTAAATGATTTGCAGAGATTTATTTATCAGTCTGTCACTCAGCAAAATGAGACATACATAACTCACATGGGAAATAAAACAAAATGTGAAACCTGGTCCTTGAATTGTTAAACTAGTTGTTTTAAAAGCTTCTGCATTGCTGCAGTTTTTCTGCTTTGAATTCACATTCTAGTATCTTCATATGAAAAGGCAAAAGCAGATTTGACAATGACAACAGCCACTAACCTTTGCTAGTTGTTCCAGTCTAAAAGCACTGAAAACTTTAGTGACTCCAAATCATCTTCCTCCTCTTCACCTCCAAATTCATGTAGTTCAAATAGCTTTGGTGCGACTTATATCAAATCAGGATACATCTTTAGCATTTTTATGACATTCCAAAAGCTGAAGAGCTGACTTACCATTTTCTTCCAAGTACATCAGAAGGATGCTGCTAGACTCAGTCCCTTCTACAGCATAATCAAGTGCAGTATTTCCATTAACATCTTGCAGAAGCACATTTGCTCCAGCCTACAGACAAGAATTAAAAGCATTTTAGGATTTTGAAGTGAAATCTCAAAATACAACTGAGGTTCTTGTCCATTCCCATTCAAAAACACTTCAAAGCTGGGATTCTTACACAGCAGGCTGATTATAGTCTGAAACAAAACCAAATACAAAAAAAGCAAAGACAAAATAAAGGACTCTTGAATGTCAAAAAACTGGCTTTGTTGGAGACAGCTGACACTCTAGCTGTCCGGTCTACCTTTGCTACAGAGATGTGTGAGCTGTTCATCAGTGAGTTTTGGAACCATCACCATTTGCAGCACAGCATTTTAAAGTAAACTAAAACCAGTAACAGTCAGAAACACTACACAGTAACCAGCAGTGGTTTGAAGGCTTATTGACAAGCAGCACAGATACCCTGCAGTAGAGATGGGTAGACAGCTGGCATGGATAACCTTGTCAGCTGATCTGACTTCTTGAGGCTTCATCCATCAATCCAGCCTCAAAGAGAACCACTCATTGATAAATAAAATTGCCATTTGTCACCAACTGGAGACAATAAAAGGGAGCTTGATGATTTCAACAGTAGTCCCTGAAGAAGCCAGGCTGGAATTTCGCTGAGTTGCGTTCAATATTCAATATAAAAGCCAGACAAATAAGAGGAGCCGTTGGGAGTGGATAGGAGGAATATATTCATGAGAAGCTTGAAAAGAAATAACGAACATAGTAAAAAACCTTCTATTTTCTATACTAAATATTCTTAATTTAAGAATCTGCACTGTGACAGGAAAAGAAGGCTTTCATCTTTGAAAATACCATAAATGTATGGTGGACATGAAAGCTTACTAGTGTTACATCACTAGAAGTAACATTACTAGTGAAATGTCATGTATCTTCTTTAAGAGGTCATAACGTTAATCAAAGTGTTCTCTCTACGGCTTTTAACTGCAAGGAATTATGAAATAAGAGTGATCTCAGGTAAATTTATTTACTTTTGTTAACAGCTTGTATGATGAAGAGTTCAGCTAATAAAAATGAGAAGTACCAAGGACAGCTTTTCTTAATACTACAGCAGCCAAGGTCAAACTGTAATATGAAACTACTAATAGAAGGTATGACTGTTTCTTTCAGAAGCTTTCTCCATTAGTATTTGTATTGTGTCTGTCTGAGATGGAGCCCATTTCCCATACAGCAGCTCTTACAGTGCTGTGCTGTGCATCGGTGGCCGGAGTGGTGCTGATAATATGCCAGTGTTTTGGCTACTGCTGAGCACAGCACTGGGACTGTAGTGTCCCTTCCCCAACTGACGGCAGGATTTTGGGAGGGGACACAAGTGGGCCAGCTGACCCACACTGACCAAAGGAATATTCCATACCATATGACGTCAGCTCAGATGTAAAGTTGGGGAGAAGCAGGAAGAGGGGGGGGCATCCACAGTCTCCCACGGTGGCTTACCAAGAGAGCCACTACACGCATTGAAGCCCTACTTCTTTGGATGTGGCTGGTCATCACCGTGGATGGGAACAGAGATTAGATTAGTATTTTGCTTTTGCGTGGGCTTTGCTTTGCTTTCATTTTTGCTTTAGTAAACTGCCTTATCTCAACCCACCGTTTGCCATCGTATTCTTTTCCCCTGCCTGACTTTTGGGGGGGAAAAGGGGTTAAAGAGACTGTGGGCACCTGGCGGCCAGCCAAGGTTAACCCATTACAGTATTGTATCAAATAAAGCCTTGCAATGAGCTACTGGCTCCTGCACTCTGAGCTCCTGGCTCAAAGTGAAATAAGACATGAAACACTAGCAAGTTCACGTAGGCTCTATGTCATCAAATTTAAGGTGTTGAAGCTGAACTGTAAGTCTGAGGTGATTTCCTGAGTTTCCATCATAGTGACAAGAGGACAGTCATCAAAAATGACTCATCTGATATGTCTCAAATACCTTAGATATCCTACTAGACCATATACTATACAGCAAAATAATCTATGCTGCTACAAAATGCACGAGTTTCTTCTAGTCTTCTCTTGTTTCACTGATTGTAAGGAGAGCTTAGATAGTACATTTAGATTAGATGTTTATCTTCTGAATTGCTAAATGAGATTACATGAGAAGAATTGACTCTCATGCTTAGTGAAAAGGAATGGAAGGGGACTTACAAGTGTAAAATCTTACATTCATTATATTGCAATGAAAATAAATTTCTACTTCCCTTCCCCGCTAGGACAAAAGATGGTAAAAAATCAAGTAAAGGGTGGATTTGAAGATCATAGTATCTTTGTAGGATGGCTTAATAACTACTTTGTGCACTTGTTCCACTACTAGAATGTATGATTTATGTTTGTTTTGCTTTCTACTCACTGATCCATTAGAGTTTGCTAGTGATGGTGGAATTATGAATGCAATACAATTTCATAACTAGTTGATTTGCATATAATAAAAACACCGCAAAATCTTGCAGGTATCTATTCTTCCCTGCACATATATATAACCTCCAGGCAATGTGAGAAGAACATTTTCTTCCTTGTTAAGAAGTCAAATGACCTTTAACACATCACGTTAAGCAAAAGTGGGGTAAATATCTTGGTGAGCAACACACTTCTAATTCCTCACTAAGATGTAGTATCACTGAAAGAAGGACATAATATGAAATGAGTCAGCTTTAAGTAACTTTTTTTGGGTAGTTCTACATTCACTTCTTAAGAAATGTTCGCAATGCTCCCAAACAGAAGGTCAAGTTTGATGAAAGTTGCAGCAGCAGAAGCAGGAGAAAGTCTCAGAACTTAAGTAATAAGTAATAATAAGAATAGGTAATAATAATGGATAATAGTGCTGTGGTGGTTTAAGCACCACTGTTTTCACTAAGAGCTAGCTCAACAGTGACGAGAAGACTGAACAGAATGTAACAACAGAGAAACAGTTTATTTGTCTGGAGCTCAACTAAAGAAAAACACAGTTTAAGGGAACTCCAGACTTAACACAGAATTAAACCCAACAAAAACCACGTGAAAGGGAAAAAAAAAAAAAAAGAAAAAAAAAGAAATATG
>VXBA01005783.1:163986-241398 GCA_013399895.1 Serilophus lunatus | reverse complement strand
AAAGAAAAAGAAAAAGGGACAACATACTCCCTTCAAGGAAGACAGGAGTGGGTCTGACAGAAAATCATTTTTCAGATAGGAATATCTGCCACACAGCTAACCCTAGCAGCCTTGTTTCTTTCATACATCCCAAAGAAAAACAAGTTAGTTGGAATTTCATCTGTAAAAAAGCAATTTTTCACAATCCCATTCTTCATCCCTTTTAAAACAATTTCCATCACTGCAGACTGAGGGAGACACATCTGATATTTTATTAAATGGGAATTTCGGTAACTCCAGACAGATGACTTGAGCTTCAAAGTACTGTATTTTACAAATAATAAACTATAACATCTCTCAGGAGGTTAAGTTACTTGCAGTCAGTTAAGTTCCGCATCAAAACACCATCACCTCTCAATCATAACTGATACCAGACCTCGGCATAACTTTTTCCAAATATTTGGTTTTCCTCAATAAATGCTAATTTATTGAAACCTGAACTATTAGAAGTATTGGAGAAATGCTTACAGCAGCCTCATTATGTAGGAGTTTCCAGACTGAAAATATTTTTTTCCTTTCTTTACAAAGTGTCTCTTAGCAAAATGATCTGAACAAGAACCCAAACTCCATATATATATACATACAATTCAGAAGTAAAACCTGTGGATCATAAATCAAAGTAAGAACTGAAAAGGTCTAACTTCATCTATCTTGCTTGCAATTTGATACACTAACAAATGTTCCAGGCATGCCTGACACAAGCTTGAATAGCTACAGAGAAAATTCAGGAAACAAATCCTCCTGTTCAGCTGATTTCCTTCATAGTAAGGCATCATTTAAGGCATATTAATGAAAACAAATTCTCCCTTAACACAACTAGAAAAGCGTCTCACTTCTTTTTAGATGGACTTGCAGAGAGTACAGCCCTGCAAACTGGGCTGGCCCAATGCACCATTTACAGGACACCTTCCATAACCTTGAGTCAAAGAAGAGTTTCCACCTCTCACAGAGGAAAAGTACTGATGGTCATCTGTCTGCAATATTTGTTCTATTTCAGGGCTTCAAACTCTGTACGAGTTGCTACTGTCTATAAACTCATCCCTGTCACATTATCAAAAGTATTCTTTCACAAGGAGCAGGAACTGTCTGCCATCTGGATAAGCTTAATTTGTGATATAAGATTTGAATTCATTTTCATCATGCCTGATCTCACATCACAAAAACAAAACTCAATCCCTTACGTCTGTGACAACACAGACTACAGAATCAAAGCTGAATTTAGAGCCTTGTAAGTGCCCTCCAGACATATGAAATAAACTGCAGGATAGAACACATATCTATCAAAAAACCCCAACAAACCCACTAAAAGAACTGAGGAGATAATGCAGTGCTGAAAATTTTATTCCAAAATCCTTACATAGTTCCTAAAATAGATTTATTTCTATTAATATAAATTTATGTTATGCCATTCCTACTTACCTTTTCCTTCACAGGTATATGCTAGATCAGTCAAGGAACCATCATACAAATGCAATAAGAAATTCACTCATCCTTGTGTAAGTAACATATTTCAGCTGCTATGTGGATACAAGTTCTTTAATTAATGGAACTTCTGGGTTCCACACTACAAAAATGGGCACCCAAATCTGAGTATGAAACTTAAGTGCTTGTCAAAACAGACTTACTTTCTTGTTACAGTCTAGAAATTGGGATTTATGGATGAATGCCATAAGAGTTCCAAAAATCCCAGTCATGCGTCTCTGTGACACACTGGTTATGAAAGGATAAAAAATGTGCCAATACAGTGTCTGTTTATAAAAAAACATCATGTAGTTGTATACATATAAGATCACCAATGGCTACAAAAATCCCCAATTGTACTTGAAAATTTACTTCTTGGTTGTTGAATTATTTCACATAAATAATAAAAACCAGCACTTTATAATCGAAGTTCCACAACCATTTTGACAATCATTTAGTTCATGAATAAGGCATTTTTTCCTTAAACTAATACAATGCAGGCAATGTCAGTTCACACAAAAGATTTTCAGTAGAGTTAAAAAAAAAAAAGGCTGTCATGGCACATATTACAGATTGCTTGACAGGAATAGTCTGTTTAACTAATGCATTCAGAAGATAAAAGAATTAGCAGTGATGAAAACTGAAGACCAACATTTTCCCATCTGTGCACCATGGGGACTTAAATTCCACCCATCGGCTGGAAAGCATGGAAAAGGCAAAGAAAATCCCACTCAGTTCCAGTACTGAACAGTACTGATAACACTACGGAAGTATAGCACATTCTCAAAAATATCTTTCAAAGTAAAATACAACTAAGCATACAGTTAGGAAATAAAAAGGCAAAATCTACTAACCCAGAAACTACCAAATAAAAAGTAACAAACAGTTCTCAAGTTACCACTATTTCCACGCCTTAGCAATACAACATTCATGAGGACTGGGGAACATTCCATCAATTCTAAATTCATATAGATTTGTACTTGGAGCTTAATCAGTTCACAAGTCTTTCCTCATGGCAGTTCTTCATATTCTGAATCCTAGCACACAACACCAAGATTTCTTGGAATTTAAGGTTTTAATTTCTAAGCTAAATATAGTCTGGTTTCCTTGACTTAGCTTTGCCTCAAAATTATTCTTATTGCCTCTCTTCTTGCACATAAATATCTGAAAAAACTCAGAACCATCCAGCTACTCTGACTAGAAATGAGAAGAATTGAATTGTTTTTATTATATCCATTTCTGTTTCTTTACTTCCATACTTCATTCTGAATTTTTCCAACAACTTCAACTGCTCATTCTTAGCATAATCAAAATCTGCAGCTCAAATGCATGACCAAATTTTGCCAGACAATTTGAAATTGATTGCTTCAGCCTCCACGTGTCTTCTTCATACATACTCACTGCTGGTTTTAAGCATCTGAGGAAAAAGGCCATAAGTGTACTTTTTTTTCTCTTGCTCTTATTGGCTAGATGTGAGTTCAGAGATATTTTAGCTTAGCCACAGTGTAGGGCAAATGAAGCTACAGGGTCTCTGGTATAACACTGACTTCCATCAACAAGCTTAGACCATAGGAAGAACATGTTCACGTTCAGTTCAAGGGATCACACATAGCTATGAGATTAAACTTCTAATTGTCCAGTCTCTGCACATAAGCTTTATTCAAACAGGAATTACAGGAACCAATCCTACTCTGAAGATAAGCATTTGTCTTAATGTAAACCAGTACTTCAATAATCTACCTGCCAAAAATTTGCCTCGCATTAAGAAAAAAAAAAAGTATTACATTAAAGAGCAGCTAATGAAGAATCCATGATTTTCATCTCCAAAGCCTGGCATGATAAAAAGAATACATTAACTGTTTTTCTTTATTACTTTCATTCAAAAGACCTGTTGCACAGTTTTAGTGAGGGCTTCTCAGAAGAGAGACAAAAAAATGAGGCATTATTAGGGTATCAGGAGGGCTTTAAGAGTATGAAGCCACCCCGCCCTTTAGCTTAATACACCCCCCCAAAAAAGTTTAATCAGAAAAATGGGTGCACATGTTTGAATTCACAAATAAAAGCTAAGACATCCTTTTAAACTCTTGTAATTAAACCATTCCATTTGAAAGCAAGAAAAAAATTAGAAGACATTTCAGAATATATTTTCTCAATGAAATTTTGTATTTATCTTGAAAGATGAGGTAGATTAAAGAAGAGACAATAAGGAAATTATAGCAAAATCAACTTGCATGTTATAGATCATAAAGACAAGTTCTCTTTGCCTAGAATAGCATTCCATTCTCTTTTAAGGCACTGCAGCAAAAATGCAAAGGATCAGAACGAGGTCAACAAAAAGGGTAGCTGAAGTACAGATGGATGGGTATTTGACTTGATAATGCCAGCTCTCAAATTATTTGGCAAGGAAAGGGAATTAGAAGGGAAACTTCAAAGAGCATTGATGACTAAAGACTAAAATTTCCCCATCTGCTTCTGCACATGGGATTTGCAAACTTACCATCAGTAACAGAGCTTATGGAAAAAAATTAAACTAGTCGAGCACTGAATGCCTCTGATAACAGTATAGGAACACACTTTCTTTTCATTTTTATTTTAATTGCAATCATTAAAAATTATGACAGGCATACAGAAAAATGATCATTTTCTGTCTTATAATACTGCAAAAAAGGGTCACTTTTTTAAATTATTGACTTTTACGTTTAGAACAAATAGAAGGAAATTCTTCACACAGCAGGGAGTAAGCCTTTGGAATTGTCTGCCAAAAAGTCTTTTAATCTGACACCACAATTAGAGTTAACAGTTACTTTATAGCCATTAAGCAAGCTTGTAATTACACAAGGTCAAACAATCTCCTATTTTAGGAATTAAAAAGACCACTCCCTAGGCTTAGTAAAAACTGCATTTATGTACAACATTGGACACTCAGTAATGCATAGCTTTATTGTAGGCAAAGTGGAGATAGGAAGCACCCTCTGATTATTCACTGTAGTACTGCTAAGTAGAAATAGGAAAATAGGACAGTAAGTATTAACTTGTACTAATATGTTTCCTACTGATTTCTGTGTGCTTACATGTACACATACACACATGCATATATATGAGGAGTTAGCAATACATACATGCACGTACATTCCAAATGAAACTACTGGAGAAAGTTCTGGCTAGTAGCTTCACTCAAAAGGGTTTCCACCCCTGATCCAACACAGTTGAAGGCAGAATAAACAAAATAACTACATGGAGCAGCTGCAAAAAAAAAGGAAGCTAATGGCTCATTAAAGATTGAAAGCTGGGGTTTTTTAAGAGCTCATAGCTTACAGGTTCAATCTAAATAGCACATGTAGTAGAAAGTCTAAATAGGGACAAAACTGAAGGACCTGTTTAACATGATGGTCTTCTCTTTACTCCCCAGTATGGGGAGATAGTTTTTTCTTCTTGTCTATTCAAACTAGCATATCCGTATCTGTATTTATTCAGCTTGGAAAATAAATGCTGAATGTTTCGATTTTCATTCTCTAGTCCATTTTAAGACTACATACACACACCTATGTATGTGTGTGTACGTGTGTGTGTGTGTAAATTACATACGCTTCAAATGACATATGTAAATAAAATAGCATTACTTCGGGTATGACATCAGATACTAGCATTTTAACTAATGCAGAGAAGAAGTCAGAGTGTATGCTAATATATATACACATACAGTAAAAATAAAGTCCATACTACCTGATTGGTACAAAAAGCAAGAGATTAAGCAGTACATAATAAAAAATAGCTGTGTACAGAGTATAGATTCTGCAATGATAAATACATCATGCAAGGAACTAAGAGTACAGAACTGCTATTTCAATTCAATTAATCTGCATTTTTGTTATGAAACAGATTCATTGTGTTGATAGATAACATCAACGTGTTCCCAAGCGTACAGGGAAGGGACAGTATAGCAGCTTAATTTGCACTCTGGGTGATGCTGTCTTGCTGGTTAGTAATTAAATCTAGATACTCTACAAACAAGTCATTGTGTGAAATACTAAATCTTTTCAGAAATTTTAGTACACCAGTCATCTTAATACAAAACTGGTTTCTCAGAACACCAATGTATAATTAGAAAACTCATCAGACGAGCAGATAACCCTATTATTTTCCTCTGCTTGGGTAATGAATGAAGTACAGCAGACGGCAAAGTCTTCCAACCACAGAAAGTAGTAGCTTGTGTGGGACTGTAGCAAGTTACTTCCCTAATATAACCATGGGGGAAATACAAATTTGATGCCAAATTTTGTCATTGATTATATGAAAAGAAATACATATACCTATAAATCCTAGTAACAGGAGTATAACCACACTGACATTTCTGTAGTAACCATATGACAAAATTAGCATAAATTGTTCTCAGTGGATTAATGAATATATTAGAAAAGTGACAAGATTTTACACAAAACTGAAACGAATTCTTTAAAGACATAATGTCATTACATCCATGAAGGATTTATCTATGTATTTTATCAGACAATTTTTTCACTCATGTTCATAAAGTGTAATCTTAGAAGTCAATAATGAAGTAATAGGCACCTCTCATTTTCCTATCACCTTGCCCAGAAAGATTTTCCCATAATCGTTCCCTTACCATTCTCTAGTCTTCATCATAAAAAATAAATTTTTCAGCTTCCAGTGCTGGCATAATTTTGAGAAACAGCCTTCTTCCCAAGAAATGCAAATCTGAAATCTCACAGTATTCATTTTAATTAAAAAAGTATTTCCCATTTTTTAACATTTGGGGAAAATACTATTTTCTGTGTCACTTGGGAATCTCTTGAAATTCAGGAAAGTCTGATTTGATGAATTTTGATTTCAAATAGCTGAAGATGAAGCTGTCATTCAGAAATAATATAAAAAGCTAATTTACTCCTGTGCTTTCATAAGCCAGCTTTTATACATTTTCTAAGAATCTTTTGGGCCTCTCATCCTTGCAGACAGCAATCACATCTTGCTCAGGCTCGTTATCAAAACAAAAAGAAAAAAACCACAACAAAAAAAAACAACACACAAAAAATCCAGGTGTTTATATCCAACTTTTCACTTCATGGCTTTAACTCCTCAGCTTCATTATGCATCTCGGTCTTATTATCTTACATTGTTCTGAGCTGAACTGCATTACCTACTTTTCCCACACATAGTCGACACCAATTATCCCAGATTTGGAAAGTCAGTGCTTTTTCTCCACCTTCCCTATTTTAACTTGTGGGGGTTTGAGGGGAGGTGCTGGGTCTTTTTGAAGGGGGAGGGGTCCTGGGGGTTCTTGGGGGGAGGGTAGTGTTTTAAACTGCTCACTGGCAGCATAATCGCAAGTGAAAAGCTTCCCCGAGTGGCTTTCCTGGGGTGGGGGGTGCTTTTCACTTCTTTGTGTTTTGCAGAGACTTCGAGGGCCGGGAGTAATACCACCAGGGGGAGAGAGAGAGAGAGAGAGGGAGAGAGGCGGCTTCCCTTTCCTTTCTCCTACTTTTCCTCGGCCAGCCTGCCTGGCCTTTGAGAAGCAGTTGCTCCTTTTCTTTTTTTCTTTCCCCTTTGGCGTGACTTTGTCAGGTGTATTTTTGTGTTAAGTCTGGGGTTCCCCTAAACTGTTTTCTTCCCCCTGGTTGAACCTGAGACAAATAAACTGTTTCCTTGCTGTTCAAAAAAACCCAAAAAAACCCCAGTGGTTCAAACCATCACATAACTGAAAAGTCTTCACATATATGTGGAAACATGCATCTTTTAATGACCTTCATGTCACTTCATTTATTATGTCCACTAACCCTGCACTGTTATAATTTACCTAAACCATCTGCTTTCAATATGTAAGCCAGTTCTTCCTGCTGTAGTTTTCTTTTCAATGACTTTACACATCAATCTTTATGGTGGCATATCAAGATAAGTTGCCCTTGAACTTTTGATAAATTATACCAGAGATGTATTTTCCTCTACTAGTTTACTCAGATATTCAAGAATTCATGGAGACTTATTTGATGGTTCTTTTTTCACAGGTTCATGCTCCCAAGCTCTTCTAAATTATGCATTACAAACTATGTCATAGTGCTATTTCATTCCCGTATGTCTGCAATGAAAACACACAAAAAGCCATATAAGACTGAACATGGAGGGTGTTCATTTGAGTGGCTTGGTCTTGGTTTGTTTGTTGGTTTTTTTTAAAGTATTGTGGGGCAGCTCTTGTCCGAATATATAATATTGTATCAATTTACCCGAAAAAATACCTTTCCCCTTCTCCCCCCCCCCCCTTTTTTTTTTTTTTTTTTTTTTTTTTTAGAGGACAGCAGCTGACAAGATTCCTCTAAAGTCTGGGAATCACATCCACCATCAGTGTCATAGCTCTGTTTTACTATAAATTTGGAGATGTTGCAAGATTCAGCCAGCTTCTGTGAGACGGTCATTTTTCTTAGCCTCAAGAAAAAGGTGGCAGCAAGAGATCTCAAAAGACAAGTTGTATCTTTCTGGCTTATGGTTTCCCTGCCACTGAGGGAGTGGGGTGACAAAGATCTCAGTAGGTAAATATCCCCATAAGATGAAATGCAGTATGTACTTATATCCTGCCCCATTAGATTTAACACTAATGCTGCAATGAAAATCATTGCAAACAAGCTGTTCAAACCACGAAGCTGACAAAATCTTTTATACTCTTGTAGCTCTCCCTTGTCTCGACTTAAAGAGAGACAACAACATACATTTTCTAGTAGATTTACAGCTGGTTGACCTTCATGCTCAAATGACAGTAAGGCCACAGTTAGTATAGACATATATTAGAAAATACTAATCCTGGTCTTTCAAATCTCAGGTTGTTGTTCTAATCACCAGAACAGAGACTTCCTAAGAGTTCTTATCATGAACTCCATCATTGAAAAATTTTTGAACACACACCTCTGATATACGTATACTTGTTTATAAATTATTTATGTGCACCACTGTACCAATATATTGTGTATGTTACAAAACATATAAAAAATTCAGAATTTGAAAAGGATAAGATGTAATCAAGTATATATTAAAATAATTTCATCAATTACTTGTACAAAAAACTTTTTACTGCAGTGTTATTAATACTAATGTTTTTAATGAAAGCAATGGCATTGAATATACTTCATGTTTTTTAAAAATTTAGTTTAAAACTTTATGATATAGTTATTCATGGTCTGTCTAAGTTCAATTTACTTCAATAATTGGTGTTAAAATCTGTCATTGCAGAAAAGATAGCTCACAAAGATATATAGACCTAAATAGAAGTACATTGTTGGTCCTGATTATGAAATTATACAATTTTTTAAATTCCATATACCAATTAATCAGGTTTTTATTGAAATTCCCTAAGTAATTCAAAACATCTCTTTTCAAAATGCTCTCCCCTTAACATGTTTCTTCTGAAAAGCAGTTACTTTTCCACTCATAGTTAAACCATCACCTTTACTTTGAAAGTATGGACTAAGTGTGCTTATTTTTTCCAAAAATATCTGCTAGAAGCTTACTACTGTCCATGACTTTTCATGGAAAAGGTCATCAAATTAGGCACCTTTGCTTTTTTGCAAAAGAAAAATGCAGAACTCAACTCTAAGTTTAACAACACTTTTAAGCGCTTTGCCCCAAGGCAACCAGTGACCTTCAGGGCAGTACAAAAGAACCTCACAGTCACTCACCATCTCATTAAAAAGTATTGTAAAGATTCTGCTATTTAAAGGTCTTGTTTTTATAAAACTAACCAAACTTATGACATCCAGTAGCACTTGTACTTCTAGTGTCAAAATCCTGGCTGTAACAGGAAGTTGGGAATGGTTTGCCTATGATGCAGTGAGTGAATTTCAGGGGTGGTGCCAGCTCTACTAACCTTAACCCCAGAATCCCTTCTTACTCCACTCAGAGCAGCTGCTCCATCAATGGTTAGTTTTGCATAGTTTTCCCATAAAACATTGCTTTTATTATTTACTCTAGAGGTTATATATCCTTTGGTACATCATTCTTTTAGTGAGTGATGTGTTCGCAAGAAAGTTGCACTTTGTATGTTTCAATACTGAAACAGAACCTTGCAAACACCACAAGCTGAGACAATGACACGTTAGAAACACTTGCACTTTCAGACAACTGTGTAGCAAACCTCCCAAACTGTGTAATGTCTCCTAATACTTAATTCTTCAAACTCCAGTGATGTCTTTCTACATGCCTTCCAACCATATTTGCTGACAAAGGAGTGCATTTCAGAGTTTGCCACCATATTGTTTCCCATGTATTATTTCAGCCATTTTTGCTGCAGCAGGATGAACAAGTATGCTCCCAGTACCATGTGGATTCTTGTCTTTTGCTATTAAGAAGCCTTAATTATAAGTCTTCAGAAGCCTCTTTTAAGGAAAATTTTGCAAATCACTGTACTGAATGCTGTTTGACTATAACTATCTCTAATTAAATCTGATTAGATCAGCACTGGTTTTACCCCATAATGATGAAGAGCTCATACTAGGACAGGCTCTCCATTTTCCTTATTATCTTCAATCTGTTGGGGAGTTTTTTTCAGGATTTTTTTAAGACACTTGTCCACTTAGTGAGGGTTAGTTTAATGAAACCTAAATATTACAATCCATAAATCCAGGTAACCAGGCATACACAGACTGCACTTCATCAGAATGCCCTGCAAGTGGATGAACGGTGAGAGCACAACTGACAACACCTCTGCAATGTGAAGCACCTCTTGCCTCAGGACACATCATCTGCTGTTCAAAACAGAATCCTTTGACCTACAGATGAAGTGAGGGTGCCAGCAACAATAAGTACATTAATACTAGTAACGCTTAATTTCTCCCTTATATTTTTTAGGAAAAGAATAAATAAAAATATAAATTCTAATAATCCCAATGAATCATCCTCTGCACCTCTTGGGGTGTGCATTTACTTTGAAGACCACAACACTAGACCTCCCACGTTCAAATTTTCCCATATCCAAATATTTCTTATATTTGTATAGCTCCTGCCAAAACCTGGAAGACAGTGCGAATGTAGAACTCAACAGGAACTGCTAAATAATTCCAAGCAAATGTCACCCAAAGATTGTCTTTTAGCACTTTTATTTCCTTTTTATAATTATTTCACCTTCACTGGCATATTTCTCATACCCCTCATTGGGGTAATATTCAGGTTTATGAACCAGTCTTCAAATTCCTTTATAAATATTGCTGAGTCATACAAGTAACTACAGATCTAAATGCCATTCTCAACTTACTACTAGTGACTACTGATTTGTGCAGCAAAACTCCTGAATTTGTGGAAGTTATGAAGCAGGCAGGTTTATTAGCAGCGCTGCGAGGCAAGGGGAATAACTACTCCAGCCCAATTTGCCTCCTGACTGTTGCCATGGCAGTTTCTTAAATGCTACAAAACCCTATCTTCCGAGAATAGGTGGTGTTAATACAGATTAGTTCCGAGAACCCACCAACGGAAGTCCCTCACAGTCTCCGCCCAAACTCCCCCCTGCAATGCCTTTCTGTCTGTTTTTGACCTTTTGTTTGGTAGATGATAGTCAGCCCCATCTCCGACATCCTGTTAACAATCTTTGATTTATGGGTGTGGATTCTTTGCTGATTAGTGTAATTCAGAGGCAATCTTATCCTCATTGTTCAATCAGAATCAACGGTTCTCAATTCAATATACACCTAGATGGTGTGACCTTGGGGCTTCTTTTCTTAAGAAAAAAAGCCTTCCTTTTCCCCCCCTAGATTTCATACTACCTGCTCATTATGTATTTACTTTTCAGGTATCTGAAAACAGTATTAAACAAAAATATTTAAAATCTTTAAAAAACAATAATATTTGCCTGATACTAAATATGTCTCACTATTCTTTCTGAACTATCTTCTTCCATGAACTTTTCTCCTAGTTTTTTTGAGGGCCATAGATGTCTACCGTAATCTGACAGGCATCAAATATCTACCACATTACTTGCTGTTGTTCACAATAGTATATTTTTAATATCCTCCATATGTTACATTCCTGTTTTAAGAACACAACCAGAATAATTGTATCTACGGAGCCCTCTGAACAGATGTCATGTTGGAATATAATACTAGAATGGATGTCCTGAAGCCTCACTTCAGTAATGCAGGTAAATACGTAACACACAATCTCATTCATAACTTTAGGATCAATTTTAAAGCCAATTGAGCTTTGAGGTTTGGGGGGTTTTGTTCCTTATTACTCCTGCATGGAATGCTGTTTTCCAACATATGTCTCCTAGCATTAAGAAAACTTAATTCAGTTTCTGTTTTACGTTCATTGGTGGACACTTACCATCATTTGCTTTCACGCCAATAGTAACTTCTGGCTTTAAAAGCCCTTTTTCAACTCTTTGTCCATTTTGATATATTTACAGAAATTTTTACAACCTGTTTTATTTTTTCTTTTAAAGTTAAACATATATTTTTTATTCCCTTCTCGTAAGATGGACTTTCTGTTTATCTCTGCAGTTTTCCTTGGGACAATTTACTATTCTTAAACATAGCTGTATAGAGCTAACTGTAGGTTGTCATTCCTTACACAGTAGCAACAAAACTTTCTTTCTCTTGGAAGCATCTTCATTCTGACATATCCAAGAATCTCTTTTCCCCACCTGCAGTCACATGATTGCAGCATACATTTCTCTGAAAATTGACTACGGCTCTAAGGTTTTTTTTAACTTATTTCCAAGTGATTGTTCGTGAGTGTATCACAGAAGTGTCTGTTACTCAGAGCATGATCTTGTCCCTTGTACACTTAAATTTCAATCAGCTTTTATTACTGAGGTCTTCAAAGATACCCTATTATTTCTGCATGACATAATAATCCTCACCCCAACTGATATGGCAACTCAGCTTTTGTCTTCAGCGTACTTCACTATCATACCTCTATTTTTCCTCCCACGATTATCACTGAAAACTCTAAAGTAACTTTGCAGGACCAATCATAAAGAAATCCCAGTAACACTCAGGACTGTAGTCTGTCTCTTAACAGCTAGGCTATTATTTCATTGTTACTAAGTTCTTCACTACTAAGCAGCTTTTCACTTCTGTAATTCAACTAACAATTTTCCTCATATTCCCTAACTACTCCAGAAGAGCAACTCAAGGAATAATTATGTCAGTGATTCAGGCAGAGGCTATTTGGCACAAAGAATGAATTTAACCTTCTACAAATATCCCCCAGTGGTGGAAACATTCCCCCTTCCAGACCATCTTCTTCATAACACAAAACTATGTTTATTGAAGATTGAAAGTCAGATGTTGGTTTTCAATATCTTGTCATTTCTTCATCCTGTTTCTCTGTGATCAAGACAATTAGAGTGAAGCTGATCCAAAATTCCCCACATTTGTGCATGTGGTCTATCTCTCAGTATACTTTTCCTGACCTGCTCCACCTAAAACTGGAGGTGTTATTTTTCCAAACAGGCCTAACTTTCTTTTACCTCCAGGAATTATTATTTTGTGGAAATGCTCTGATGCTAAGAACTCCAAGCTATACTCCTAATTATACAGATGTGCTGCTTACTAGCCCTGGTCTGTGTCCTAAGTCTCATCCCCAACCTCAAATGTTTTCTACCTGGAGGAAGGGAAGGAGCGAGGCAGAGGGGAAAGTGTGTGTGTGATTTCTAGCCATCCCATAAGTATTTACAGATTCTTCAGGCTTACTTTCTGCAACTACTTCCCATGTAAAAAGTCTTTGATTCATCCCATGACTTAGCATTCTTCTATTTCACTGGTTATTTCTTCCTGTCAGTTGAAGCTTTCAATGCTATTACTTTTCTCTTCACATTATCCCAATTTATTTACTGGGCTATCCATTTTGCTGTATTCAGATAGGCTCCTGTTTTTCTCTCTCCTTGGATCAACTTTAGCCTGCGTCGCTAGCTAGCTTCATACCTTTTCCCCAGTCTTTAAGGAGGAAGACTAAAACTGCTAGTTTCCCCCAAGTGTTGCCACCTGGTGTTCAGCAGCTCACTATTAGGCATCACCTAGATTAGTTTATTAGTAACCTAGGTTATTTCTTTTTTAGCTCAGTCAGCAATGATGAAAAGCTATAAGCCAGAAGTACACATCCTCCGCTTTCTGAAGTTCCCTGCTAGACTTACACAACATTCACCAGCCCCTGCAAACTGCGAGTGAAGTCAAGTAGATACTCACAGCTTTTGTAGAAAAAAACTTCTCTTTAGAGTTTCTTGCAGGTACCAAATATTGATACCTTCCTCTAAAAGGAAAGAAGAATCATTTTTCTTTGAGGCCACATGATCCTTTATACTATGAACTGTTAAGTCATTGTCCCCTCCCAACCTCTAACTCTCTTCACTCTCTGCCCTTCCCTGCTTCCTCTCATATTGACTCAAAGGAGGAAGACATACTGAGAAAGACTGAGTGGGACAGCAGAACTACTTCCTCTAAGGAAGCAATTCCTTATTCTGCTACAGTTGTTTCCAAAACTATGACATACAAAAATCCTTCATTAAGTTCTAAAGATAATGGCATTTTGATCATTCACAAAATCACAGAATATCACAGAATCAACTCGGTTGGAAAAGACATCTGAGATCCAGTTCAACCATTATCTAACACCACCTTGTCAACTAGACCATGGCACTAAGTGCCATATCGAGTCTCTTCTTAAACACCACCAGGTATTTAAGGAAGACAAAGGACAGGGACTTCATCACCTACCTGGGCAGCCCATTCCAATGCCTAATCACTCTCCCTGTAAAGAACTTCTTCCTAATGTCTAACCTAAACCTCTTCAGGCACAGTTTAAGATTGTGCTCTCTTGTCCTACTGCTGGTTGCCTGGGAGGAAAGACCAATATCCACCTCAAAACCCTTCTTTCATGTAGTTGTAGAGAGCAATAAGTTCACCCCTGAGTCTCCTCTCCTCCAGGCTAAACAACCTCAGCTCCCTCAGCCACTCCTCATAGTCCCAGTCCCTTCACCAGACTCACTGCCCTTTTTTGGACACACTCCAGTACCTCAATATCCTTCCTAAACTGAGGGGCCCAAAACTGGACAGAGCGCTCAAAGTGTGGCTTAACCAGTGCTGAGTACAGAGGAAGAATCACTTCCCTGTCTTGCTGTTCACACTATTCCTGATACAGGTCAGGACATTTGCCTTCTTGGCCACCTGGACACATTGCTGGCTTATGTTCAGTTTCCTGTCAGTACCCCCAGGTCCCTTTCTGCCTGGCCACTCTCCAGCCACTCTTGTCCCCAGCCTGCAGCGCAGCAAGGGGTTGTTGTGGCCAAAGTGCAGAATCTGACACGTGGCCTTGTTGAACTTCATGCCGTTGGATTCAGCCCATCTCTGACTGCTAAAATAGTCTGATGTAGGTGCAAAGTACAAGGGCAAAATAACTATGTAACCGCTGTCTGACTATATGGCTTCAGATATATGCCATACCAACTGTATGGCAAGGTGGAAAAGAGAGTTTACAGCCCCATAAAAACTTCCTCTGTACTCTCACTACTAAATCTATTCCTGTAATTTTTCCAGTAAAAATATATCTGATTTTGGAAGAGACTTTACACTAAAATCGAGATTACATATACAGTGGATAGTATTATATACCTAACTATCACTGGTTATCTATTGTCGGTAACTGTAAAACTAATTAATAATTCTATGATTATTCCCTTTTGCACACTGCTAAGCACAGATTTTCCTAAGTTCTTAAAAACAGGGAGGAGAAAAAAATATTCATCCTCAAATTAATTTTTTTAAAAAATTTACTTTTAGCCATCTATGCCAGATTTGCATTTTGTGCTTCAAGTTTAGGTTCCAAAAAGCACATGATGAAATGTATTTAATTAGTTGGCAGACAGCAGGCCCATTTGCTTTTTACAGTAAAATGGAAAAAATGCATTAAGAATGTCTTTCTACTCCCTAGTTTTCTTCCATGTAAAAAGTTCCTGAGGATGCAGCATGCTCTCTGCCATTCTAGTTAATTAACTGCTACGTTTATTACAATAATGCTTTCAGGTCTATGAAAGAATAAATCTCTAAGGCATGACATGCTGTACAAACACTAGAATACTGTCACCACCTTCCTAGTTGCAATTGACAAAATCTGCACTAAAGATCATGAAAATATAACATTCATGTTGCCCACTTAAGTTGCCTCCTTATGATAGTAAAATTTAGTGAAGTACACTACAAAAACACATTCTTAACTGCTTTCTTTTTGTCTGCTGCTCTCAATCTCAGGTCAATCAATATTAAAAGATTCCCTGACTCTTTGGGAGTAGGGAAGAGTGAAAAGAATCACCTCCAAAAAACAAACTCAAACATACATTAAAAAAGAAAACTTGTAGCTATCAATTTGTAATCTATAAGACAAATGGTACAGCTCAATGATAATTACCTGAGTCATGCTCTCAAAGTGTAAAAAATAGCAAGTCATAAAGAAATCAGTAGTAACACAGCCATCATTATCTTGAGAAAAAGATCTATGTTTCCATGTTTCAAAAATTAAGAGACAACAATGCGTCAGGATCCAACTAAATTTAGCATGGAATTGCAGAGACTTGAATCAGAATTTGACCAGTCAAATTTTTCTCAGTTTTCCAATGCCTTAGGCTGGAGAAAGAGAGGAGGTGGGGCAGCTGAACAGCTTGACTTCCTTTGCCTTTTTAATGATCCAGTGCTGATTCTCTAGAACACAGAATTCACGATAATAAATAATGCAATCAGAATGAGTAAAAATTGGAAGAAAAAGAAAATGCAAAGATCTACAAAGTGGATTTTTTTATCTATATACCCTACTGTCTGAGTAGCCAAGGTGTACAAGGAGCTGGCAGAGGACATAGCTGGAACAGCTCACTCCAACTGAACAGCAGAATATCCCACATCATATGGTGTAACACTCAGCATATAAAGCTGGGGAATAAGGAGGAATGGAGGACGTTCAGAGAAGTGGGATTTGTCTTCCCACATCACCACTACATGTGGTGGAGCCTGGCTTTCCTGGAGATGGCTGAATGCCTGCCTACTGATAGGATTTGGCGAATAAATTTCCTCTTTCGCTTATGTTCAGCTTTTACTTTGCACGTCAAGCTGTCTTTATTTCAACTCATAAATTTTCCTCTTTTAAACTTTTTTAAATCAATCCACAAGTTTTCTCACTTTTCTCTTTCTGATTTCCTCCCCCATCCCTACTTGGGGGGGAGTGAATGAAAGACTGTGTGGGGCTGAGCAACACACAGGTTGTTTGAATAGTACACAAGTAAGTGAAAGTTACCCACTTTTATGTATCAATTGAAAGCATTTGAAGCTAGAAATTGTCTTTCATGAGGAACAATTAGATTGCACGTGATCAGTCCCAGTTTAAAGCTGCAGGCATGTAAAGGGATATTGAGAAGTTTAAACACTTCCCTTCAGTTAACAAAATGGGAGCAGTATCAAAGTACTGGTGCTTGGACATTCTGGAACTCTGGTAGATTAGGACAAAGCACAGTAGATAGTAAGCTATAAATCTTAGCTAGTGTTTCAATTAAATATACTAACAAGTGCAGTACATTAATGTAAAATTGCAATGTGCCCTTAAGGGATGTAAAAACACCACACCCCATCTGACAGAACCGCTTGTCAGTACATCCAGTCCTGAGCCTTCAAAAGGCAGTGAGGCAAGACAGAAAAGATACTGCCAATAAATCTCTCTGCTTTTCCTACTCTCATGGAGATTTCATGTGGCCAGAAATGTATATAAGCCTGTGCGTCTTTGTTCACAAATGAAAGGTACTTCAGCATTCTCTTCAACCTGCTACAGGAGACTCCTTCACACAACATCCACAGAAGCAGTCCCCTATCCCACAGGGAAAACACTCAACGCTGATGTGGTCAATCGATGACTGATGAATCTGACCTTTTCTACCTCATCTGCATGTACGTCAACTAGACCTCTATGGATCACTTTTGCTCTCTACATTTCCTCACATGCTAGCAGCTGCCTCAGGGGGAAGTTCTTCATTGACCGGCTATTTAGCAGACATGGGATATATAAATGCATCCGTGGAAAAGCTATACCACCTACGGTAAAATGTTGGAAATGATGGATAGAAATAGCTTCGAGCATTTAATTCTGCATCTTTTCCAAAAACAGTGCTTATAATTCTAAAGGCCTTCCAACAGAATATGATAACTATTATTACATTATAAACAGCTATAGTTCCTCCTAGCTTGGAGTGATTGAGGTTTACTTTTGTCTTTGCCAGAGGACAGAAATTGTGAGTTTCCACAGCTAAAAGCTAATGAATGACAAGCCACTATCTTGTCTCAGCCAGAGAAACATGAAGACCATCAAAAGTGGGATAAAATCAGAAACTGGGCACACCTAAGTCTTCATTAATGGCCTTCAGGAATCTACACATATGTTTTTGGGTTTCTCCCCCCCCACCCCCGCTTTAGGAAATGTTTTGAAGTCCTCACTGAGGAAACCTCCAATGTCTTCTATGATATTTTTCCAGGAACTGGAATTTGAAAAGATCTCATTTAAATGACCATGCTGTTACCTTTTAGCTCACAGCTTTGAAACAGAAAATATGGTATTGTCTGTGTTGCTAAGTCAGTCCATAAGAAATATTTATCTAGAAGTAATTCCCGAGGGGGTAAAAAGTGTTATTTTTTTCTTTCAGTGAAAAACTGGCATAATAGAAGCTGCCTGTAGCTCATATTGGCATTATCGAGGCTCATGCTACACATTAGACATGGTCCATGAAACACTCTAACCTCAAGGCAAAGTAATTTCTAATATGAATTGCTCATGCAAAGGCATTTCAGAATTGTGAAAAATAAGTCCCTCCAACCTCAATTTTCATCTTCACTTTGTCAAATGTTATTAAATAGAGCATTTATCTCATGGTTCAAAGACTACTGCTTACCTAAGAATATTTCCCCTTCTTTCCACAATATTCTATCTTTATTCTGACTCCAGAAGAGAGGGTTTAAAGTTATTATTTATCTAGTCAAAGAAACTTTGCCTTTTCTAAGTTACGAACATCTAAAATATGGGCAAATTTGCCAGAAGTTTTTGCTAATAATATGGACATTTCAAACTTTATCTGCAAGAATCCATATGGATGTACCCATTCTTATTGAAATTTTAATACACTAGATGATCTATTTATAGCAAGTTAGCTTAAGATCCTTAGAACCTTCAGACAAATACAGCTTGCAACAAATAGGGACCAAATTAAACAACATTCAAATGATGGACACTGAAAAATTATTTTGGATGCAACCCTGTATAGAAATACTTGAGGTTTTATTAAATTGGGACTCTGGCGAAAACAGCCAGAGAAAATTTTATGACTGCCTGTATAACCTCAGCTATTCCTATTAATGTCAACAACAGTACCACATTCAGAAGTTCTGAAAATTCCGCACATTACAAGAGTTTCCCAAAATACAAGAGTTTTTGTAAATGAGCTGTTCTTTTCTGATTCGTTTATCATTTCAGGAGTACATGCAGAATAGAAAGCATACATATGCTTCAGAAGCATATATATTGGGCAGATCAAGGTAATACAAGAGACATAACACCACTTCTTAGAAATTTTACCCTTTATTTTCCAAGAGTAGTGAGAATGTTTAAAATGGGATACTTCTACCAAATGTATCTGATGACTGTTAGGGAAGCTAAACTATTTTAAGCACTAAGAACAGAAAATCATATTTATACACACTGCACTGCACATTTACTAGCACCTATTATAGTTTCAATAGAAAATACAAGAAAAATAATTCCAAGCATGACAAAGGCTGTATTTCTACTATTAATCAAATAGACCTGGGAAAATTCTAGCTACTGAAGCCAGCTATCATGGAACAGATCTAGTTTAGCCCAATAAAGACTCAGTCTCTGCAATGTTACAGCTGGATCAAAACTAGTCTCTGGTTGCCAGGTTATACTCTTTTCTTTAGTATTTTTTATTTACTAGCTAGATGGCTTCCCACACAAAATACTTCTGGGATTAGGACCAGTCAGATAAGAAGTTAAGCATGAGCCAATAATGTGCCTTGGCATCAAAGAGGGCCATAGATTTCCTGCACTGCATTGTCAATAGGCCTAGGCACTGGTGAGAGCCCATCACTGGTGACACTTCAGTTGCAGGCTCCCCAGTGAAAGAAAGATATGCACATACTGAAGTGGGTCCTGAAAAGGGGCTACAAAGATCATGAGGGGACTGGAGCATCTGTCATACAAGGAGAGGCTGAGGGAGCTGGGACTCTTCAGGATCTGGCAGTACTTATAAAAATATGTAAATTCATGACAGAAGGAGTAAAGAAGATGGAGCCATACTCCCTCAGTAGACTCAATGACAGGAAAAAATGAAACAGGCACAAATTAATACACATGCCATTTTTTAAACCTAATTTTTTTTTTTCCTGTGCAAGTTAACCAGTGAGTTGGTGGAATTTCCATCCTTAAAAATTTGGTCCTGGACAAGTTGCTGTAGCTAGCTCTTACCTGAGCAGGGGGAATGGACTGGGCAATGTACCAAACTGATTTCATGAAAGCTGTTTTCAAATATATAGTCTAAAATTATTTCCCCCTTCCCTTTACTTGTAATGCTGAAATATGATTATAAGTATGATAAAAATGCTGACCTACTTTAAATGACCTATTTAAAACACACAAATTTTAAATTATGTAAATAGATTAATAAACTTTGTCAGACTGTGAACTGTTCCTGCACTACTGTTTTAAAGAGTAATATAAAATGAACTGAGAAAAAGAGCTGCACTAGTATCATTATGAAAAAACTACAGGTTGTAATCCTAGGAATGGAAGCACAAAATGGAATCATAGAATCATATAGGCTGGAAAAGACCTTTAAGACCATTGAATCCAATGCTTCTAATTGTTAGCCCAGCACTGCAAGTCCACCACTAAACCATGTCCCTTTGTGCCAAATTTACACACTTTTTAAATACTCCATCACTTCCATGGTCAGCCTCTTCCAATGTCGACTACTCTTTCGGTAAAGAAAATTTTTCCTAATACCCAATCTTAACCTCCTCTGGCAACTCCTGAGGCCATTTCCTCTTGTCCTGTTGCTTGCTACCCAGGAGAAGAGATCGAACTCCACCTCAGCATAACCTCCTTTCAGGTCTTCCCCAAGCCTCTTTTTCTTCAGCCTAAATGCCCCAAGCTCCCTCAGCTACTTCCCATTAAGACTTGTGCTCCAGACCCTCCACCAGCTCCATGTCTTCTCTGGACACACTTGAGCATATCAATGTCTTTCTTGTAGTGAGGGGCCCAGAAGTGACCACAGTACTCAAGGTGCAGCCTCACCATTGCCACTGGATTTCTTGGCCACCGGGGCACACTGCTGTTCTCTACAAAGCCTCTGCCATATCTATTACTATACTAGGTAAACTGAGCTTTAAAAAGTCAAAGTTGTTCAGATAAATATTAAACTTGCCTCATTTTGACCACGTCCACAAACACTTCTTTACGAATACTGCTTTTCAGAAAGAAGTTTTTATAAGACTGTCTGAGAACTCAAGCCTTAACAGAAAGTGACAAGGAGAAAAGTAAAGGAATCACCTGAATTCCCATATGTGACTGAATGCTTATCAAAGACATAGGTTCCTGACCACAGGGAAGAGACAGGACACACTTGACAATGACATTTCCAATTTATTCTCATTTAAAGCCTAAAAATACCTTTTAAAAATCCTGAGCACCAAACCATCAAGGAAAAAAACAAACACAATGCATGTTTTCCTTATGATTAGTAGTAATACGCTGTATTCATTCAGCAGTTTCAGACCTTAGGGTGTTACATTCACAATGCATTGATTGCTTTACTTACTAGTAGCAGTAGCAGGACAATATCAGGATTATCACAGGCACAGGCTACATGCATTGATGTCCAAAAATCCTCATCTTGATGATTTACATTTACTCCTCTATCAATTAGAATTTCTGCAGCAAATGCATTATCGTAGCGAGCACACTAGAAGAAAAAAGAACAGATTAGGGACGGTGATTTCCTCAGTGCATAACTGAATTTTTTACACAGTATTTAAATTAGACAGATGATGCATTATAGTTAAACTGCTGTGTTTGTAGGGAACAACAGCTGAGGAATCCACAGAAATAATTGTGTGGAGACTACCAGTTCCATGCACATGATTCACAGAGTCTCCTCTTTCCTTTGAAAAAGCACTATTCTAAAATCTGCTAAATCTACAATGAAGATAAGGCCATTTTTTCTGCTCAATATTGTAATTCCAAATCAGTGCACAGGCATCAGTGCATGATGATCACACGGTGAGTAGTAGCATGCAAATATATGTATACCCATACAGAATATGTCTACATGGACATGAACTTCTGCCTTTTATGCAGTTCATAGCATTAATACACACCTCTAAAATACCCGCTTCTATTTTCAATCCACTAACTATACTCACTCCTCTTCAAGTCTCTCTCACAGATAAATACTCTGAACACTAAGGGTATGTTGGAGGAGGCAGGGGGATGCATGTGTGTACCTGTATGTGTGTGATGATGATGAAGGTTACATTCACTAATTTTGGCACAGAAGAAGAATCACAGAATCACAGAATTACTAGGTTGGAAGAGACCTCCAAGATCACTGAGTCCAACCCTTGCCCTAACACCTCGACTAGACTACTAGAAACTCGCTTAGACATTGTTTTGATCTTACTGCTCTCTCGCATCTCTGACTTTTATGCATAAAGTTATGGATAATACTTTAAAAGAAATCAGGGCACCACAGTTAAGATTGTAACTCTGGCCTAACACACAATCTCAGCAACTCTGTACAAAAGAATCCTGGTCTCTTTCCCTGGTGGACCGAGGTTATGAGAAGACTTATTTTCTGTATTGGATATTTTGGTGTTTGAATACAATCCTTAATAACTATACCTCTCCCACTATTTAAAGTCGTTATGATGCCTGATGATTTTTTTCTTATATTTCTGGAGTTTTAGTTAGGCTATATGATCCCACTCATAAGCTGTTTTGTAAGGCCTTTCCCATGAATTTCAAAGCCATGTTTTTACATTCTTTCTGAGATAAACAAGGTTGCAAGGACATGGTAGCAGCAAGACAGAAGAGAACCTATGGAAGGCTTGGGGGTTTACACACACAGAATTACACACACAGAATTAATAAGGTTGGAAAAGACCATAGAGATCATCAAGTCCAAGCTTTACCTGGGTTAACAACATATCTAACACCAGTCTAACATCTAAACTATCTAAACCATCTAAACCATCTAAACCATGTCATTAAGTTCATCATCCAACCTATCCTTAAATATATCCAGGGATGGTGACTCCACCACCTCTCTGGGAAGCCCATTCCAATGGGAATTCACTCTCTCTGTGAAAAAGTTTCTCTTGATATCCAATCTAAACCTCCCCTGATGCAGCATAAGACTGTGTCTTCTTGTCCTGTCACTGGGAACCGGAGAGAAGAGACCGACTCTTGCCTGACTACAACCTCCTTTCAGGTAGTTACAGACAGCAATAAGGTCACCTCTGAGCCTCCTCTTCTCCAGGCTGAACAACCCCAGCTCCCTCAGCTGTTCCTCATAGGGCTTGTGCTCCAGCCCCTTCACCATCCTCGTTGCTCTTCTCTGGTCACATTCCAGCAGTCAACATCTTTCTTAAACTGAGGGGCCCAGAACTGGACACAGTACTCGAGCTGTGGCCTAACAAATACAAGGGAAGGATAACTTCCCTGGTCCTACTGGCAACATTATTCTTGATGCAGGCCAGGATGCCATTGGCCTTCTTGGCCACCTGGGCACACTGCTGGCTCGTATTCAGCTTCCTATCAACCAGCACCCCCAAGTCCCTCTCTGCCTGGGCATCCTCCAGCCACACTGTCCCCAGCCTATAATTCTGCCTGGGGTTATTGTGGCCAAAGTGTAAAACCCAGCACTTAGATTTATTAACCCTCATACTATTGGTCTCAGCCCATCTATCCAGCCTGTCAAGGTCTCTCTGCAGAACTCTCCTTCCCTCTGACAGATCAACACTCATTCCAAGCTTGGTGTCATCTGCAAACTTACTAATAATGGATTCCATCCCCTCGCCCAGTTCATCAATAAAGATATTGAACAAAACTGGCCCAACACTGAACCCTGAGGGACCCCACTGGTGACCGGCCTCCAATTGGACATGACACCATTCACCACCACCCTCTGAACTCGGCCATCCAGCCAATTCTTAACCCAGGACAGAATAAACCTGTCTAAGCCACAATCCACCAGGCTGGATGCTGGATGATAGGCACAGAGGGTGGATGGACTGATGTATATTATAAATATAGTGTGATAAGGGGGCCTGGAGCATATCTTTGGAATCTGTAAGCTTCTAATAAATAACTGCACTTTTCCTTTATATTAACTTTGTTTGGAAGTTTTTTCTTTTTTCTGATTTTAGAAATCAGTTAAACATTTTCCTTGAGAAGCATACATATATATTGAGACTATCATAATAAATATTAGAATATATTAGGATAAAAAACAGTTCTGCCTTAAATGATTTCCAAACATACTGAGTATTAAACTATAGAACAGAAATTAAGTTCTGATGTATTTCCTTTAGTTTGTAACTCATATGGCAGCTGTAGAAACAGTTTTGTTTTGTTGCATCAGTATTATTTATTTTATCAGTATAACTTACATTGAGCTGCTCTATGTTCAAATTTTAACAAATCAGAGATATTTTATAATACAGACCAACAGAATTTCATGCCAATCATATTTTTAAGGCGTTGTTAAACAAAAAAAAATAAGTAAAAAAATTCTAGAGATGATAGATGTCACTGAGGCATTTTGTGTGTTAATAAGAGACATAGAACCTTTCAGTGATTAGTCATCACTTTGAAAACAGCTTATATTTGTTGCTGCTCCTTGACTCTTATTTAATGGATTTTGTGAAATAATTGGACCAGGTCAAAGTTCCAGAAGAAAACTGGTATGCATATACTTTGTTATAAGGACAAGGGTGGGTGACTGCCTGTGTGAATTTGTATGATGCTGTGTTTCCCACTGAATGGGCAGCTCAGGCAAGTACCCCTTTTTTTTTTTTGTATTTCTCCTTTTATGGAATCTAAAGAGAGTTCACAGTTGGAAGTTCCAATGGCTTCCCTGAGGTTCAATCACATTAGCATACCGAGATGGCAACAGAGTATTTATGAAGAGTCACATTTGATTTTTTTAGAAGTATATCACATTTAGGAAATTAACAGAAATGGAAAAAGGAATTATGAATTGGATTTTAAGGAAAATGTGGAGATAGATATATTTTCCATTCATTTTGGTGTAAAAACATTTAGCCTACAACTGGAAAGAATAAACACTGATTAAGCTCCCCTTTGGACAATGCAGCTAATACAAAATTATAGTGGTAAAACTAGTACTTAGAATGGATCTGAGTGCGCTTTATGAACATAACTTAAATGCGTGCTAAATTACTATTTTCAGTTCTTCAGTAAAATAAGCTTTGCTTATCCATTTCCCTGCATCATGACTCTCCTTTCCTGTCTGTACAGTTCCCAAATGAAGGTCAAATCCAAATTTCATTGAAACTGGGTTTGCCTCTCTCTCCAATAGGACCAAGCATTTTCCTGTAAATGAATTGTGAGTATTTACAAGTAACTGACTACACTAAAGCAGTAGGTTAGACATAGCTTTCTATTGCAAATTTCTTACTGAGGAAAGCTTTCCTTCCTTTGGAAGCTCAAGTGTGTCTGCGAAGCAGCAGGCATCAGTTGAGAGATACTGACTGTGACAGTGAATTGAGGTGTGATGATCAAGAAACCTAAAAAGTCACAGTTCAACTGCAGATTTTATCTGCAGTTAAAAAGTGTGCATGAGAAAAACCAGACAACACAACCTAAAATCCCTAAAGAGGGATTTTTCTTCTTTCTGTTTAAAATTGTCTGAGACTGATGTCACGTTATCACGTTGAAGATAAAGATTATCTCCTAGGGCTTTCAGAACGAGGTAAGATTTGGGATGCCTCTCTTTTGGGAATCTGAAAGACAACATCCAATTTTTAAAGAACAATTGAGCACTTTGCAGCAGGCAAATCACTGAAGGAGAGAAAAAAGAATTAAAATTTTCTCTGTTCCAAATCAATACTGAACTCTCCTCTTACCTAGTCTGCTATTTCCTAAGGTCCTCGGTAAATAGCACAGCCATACAAGACCGAAAACACAGCTTAATTACATAAAGAAAATGCTTCATCTTGCAAGAACATGGTCACAGATGTGCTGGCAATATTATATTAGCTTTTTTCATTAATATAGTATTCTACTTTGTGCCCATGATATGAGAAATTTAATCCAACTGTTCCAAAATGAAACACTCTGCCAGCAGACTTTTCAATAGATCTGTTACACACTTGTATTTGATAAGCTGCCTTTATTTTAGCCACATTGTGAAACCAACTTGATTCCAAATGTCTTAAAATAGTTTCACATTGAATAGACAGTATGTCTGCAACTGAAGCATCACAGATAAAAGAAAAGCATCGTAAAACTTAGTTTTGTGTTTTGCCATTGGTTTCAGCAAAGCCAAAATCTAACTTTTGTGGTATTCATATGTTCACACCTCTTGCTTTTCTTTTGGTCATTATATACAAATTGTTCTTCTTTTATCTTCCCATTACCTAATCTGAACTCCTATGTAAATAATGATACACTAAATGCAGATAATGTGTTAAATATCCACATGTAGGAAACTGGTGCAAAAAAATATGCACAAAAACAAATGGAAAAATGTTACATCATGTGCAACATTACATTTTCATATAGGATCTGTAAGTCTCTGAACCATATAATTCTGTCTTTGGAACCAAGCAATATTTCCTTTGTTCCTTCTTACTGAATAGATCATTTATAAATAAAACATTTCATTCTCCTTTGTTAGCTACCATTCCTATGACATGATCCATTCTTTTGTAAGCAATTTGAAAACAACCATTTATTTCAAATGCATAGCTGGATGCAATCATAACTACAGCGCAGGTCAGCATAGAAAAAAATATAGCTAAACCTTTCTTTTCTGTTAATATGCCAAATCTGCTACTCACTATCCTACTGTATTTATCCACAGTCACTAACACTAATCTTCAATCACTCTCACCAGATGGAGCAAGGAGCCTCCTGAGGAAACAAGCATATGAGGGTCAGCACCATCCTTCAATAGACGTAGCACTGAAATATCAAAAAGAGGAACAAGAATTAATATATCTAATATTCCAGAAATATACCTAATTCTGAACTAATTCTAATTCTTCATCATCTCCATTAGAAGATTTAATAATACATGCAAACCACTCATTAAAATTTGTAAAACTATCATGTCAGCATTTACCATCACATCTGTTTTAACAGCTAAGCCTGTAAGCCAAGGACTTTTGATAATGAAAAGTAAATATGAACAGTATCAAGGACTTTTCAAGTGTACAGATAAACACATCAGTTTTGTACATAAGAATAGAAGGAAGAGCTGGAGGAGAGACCTTGGGTCAAGGTCACAATGACCTGATCAGCTCATCTGGGAGCAAAATCAGAGTCAACTGGTTTTATTTTACTTTATATAGTTCCCATGAGTTATGTTGGCTTTTTCAGTAAATACCTGAGAACAGTATTCATAACTGATATCCTTTGAAATTAATCATCAGACCAAAGCTAAATGATCTGCACTCAAATTAACCTTTCCAGCACATTGGCAGATCACTGAAGCAGCATAATTTTTAAAACTATATTCGGAGTCAAACTCCACTCACAGTTTCATGTATCAAACCCCTTTGAAATGAAAACAGGCTTATAAGTGCAAGCAAAACCACAATCCCTCATATTGGGTGCTCACTCAAGAGTGAAAATTCAGCACTTTTTCCCCATGGTCTTTATTGCCTTCATAACCTTTTCACTCTAAATCAAAGCATTGACTAACTCATGGTAACACATGTTCATTCGTTGAACAGGACTGCACAGTAACAATGTCAGACATTATCAGGGGAATTCACACCAGCACTGCAACCCTGGCTTCACTAAACTGGCATGAAGAATCCTTTTGAAAGGCCTCTCTCCATGAGAATAATGGTCAGTAATGTTTCCTGAATGGGAGCTCAGCTGGTTCTGACTCCAACATCTCAAAATCTTGATTTTAATTCCTAGTTAAGATCCTAAATGGACTTGTGCAAACAATTGCAAAGAAATTTTAACAAGTGAATATCCCAGAAATCTTTTCCAGTGTGGAGTTTGTCCTACAGGAGAGCCATAAATTCACATCAAGGCTCTTCTAACTTCTTGAATCCATCAAGAGACTCGAGAACACCACCTCCTCCCTGTCTATACATTCTTTGTATGTGTTTTTTTTTCTCTCAAAAAAATCTTGGAACTCCATTTTCACAGTACATTTAAATTTATAGCACTCAGTCAGACAGTTTACCTATTTGAAAGGAGCCAAGTTTTTTTCAAATATTGTCACTTTATAGAAACAATGTTTTCTTAATGTGCTGAACTATTTTTGACCAAGTGTTCTAGAAAAATTTGGCGTAAGAAAGAATATTTGACTAGATGGTTGTAAACTTGCAAAATTAAACACCTGGCATCATCACACATTTACTTTACACAGTAAACACATTGGTACAATGGACAAACATTTACAAAAGTTAGACAAATTCATTTAATCTTTTTGTTCTTTTTTAAGCTTTGAAAATGAAAGATAAGTCCAAAGCACTGTATAAATTCATATTTTATTAATAGTTCCATGGTATCTATTTCTCCTCAATAAAGGTTTTGCCTCATTTAATTTACATAACTGCGGAACACTTTATGTTCTGTCAAATGCCACTTTGAAAATTAATCCCTATTAGAAGTCTGTTGTCCTCAGCACATCCACCAAAAGCAGAATTGAAACATTAGGTAACATGGAATATAAGAAATGGCTAACATCTACTAAGCAAGATGAGAAGTACTGAACCAGAGTGTGAGGGAAAAGAAATGTCTACAAAATTTCATAACTTTGGGAGAAATGGATGAACAACAAAAAGCAAAGTGTTTCTTTCTGCTCTCAGATCCACAAATCTCATAATAAAATGTACAACTGTCCCCATTTAGAGAGAGATAATTAAAAAAAATTTCAGAATGAAGTTCCTTCCTTGTTTTAATATCTAAATTGCTGGCCACATATGGAGATGCTCCCTCTGCCTAAGCTATTACTGAATAAAGATTTATTGTAAATTCTCCCTCCTTCAATAGACGTGCAACTACATCCTCCTCAAAAGTTAATGTTTTCAATGTTAGGCCATTTCTTTAGTAGGACAGAAAATATTATTTCCATGTCACAGAGTATTTCTTAAGGGCTCTGAAAGTCATTTCATCCTCCCAGTCCAATCAGGACTTCACCTGAATAAATTAACACTCCAAATTGTTCCATTTCCTCCATCCCTGTTTTTCATGGGAAAAAAATTCCACCCATTTCAGATTCTCAGGTAATTAATACAGTGTTATTATGCAGCATTCTTTCTTATGAACCCTGTTTGTAGGTTAAATATGTGAACTATGGCTTGATTCCTCCAGCAATGAGTCTTATTTGCAAATATTGAAGTTAAGCAGCTAGTCCTCAAAAGTGTGATTTTCAGAAATCATTCTCTTCTCAAGGAGGCTTTAACTGATAACATTGTGAGAGTATGTAATTATTTGAAAATGCCAACTTTATACTGTATTCTCACAGGCTGTACTGCTGTCAAAAGGGAGAAGTCTTAGTACTGCATGGCTCACTCTTCCCTTGTGCCAGCTCTCCTCACCTATACAGCTCCACATTCAATTGGACCAATAAAGTGGTGAGGGTTTCGTTTGTGGGAGGGTTTTTTGGGGGGGATAGGGGGCTTGACTGTATTTTGGTTTGGAGTTTGTTCAGGTTTTCTGGTTTTGTTTATTTTCATTTTTCCTTTTTTTTTTTTTTTTTTTTCTCTTTCTTAGCTTAGTTTTTGGACCCATCAATGTGGCTCACTGGATAGCTCCATAAACATCAACAGATACAAATACATATGTCATGTGGAGGCAGAGTAAGCACATTGAGGTTCGGTGGCAGAAATCATACATTGACCAAAGGCTGTTAATGAAATACTATCCCCGAAGTGTGTTTCTACAAGACGGGGTAAGACAATTAACAGGTTAACTGAAAGAGTCTGTTCCCTTCCCCTGTTCACAAAGAGACTTGCACACCCTTTATCTCTGGCTACTTCTGCCTCTGGGAACTGACTCATAATGGCACAAAATAACACCAGCAAAAATAATATGTGGATTTTCTTGTTGCATAATTGAGATTAATCCAATCATTAAGAACCTTAAGATTATCAAAAATGGCTTTTGGGTACGTCCTTCAGAGTAAAGGCAGTGGATGAAGACCTCTCTTTTTTGGCAGGAGAAGGACACACAGGAAGGTCAGTAAGTTGGGAAATTACATCTCTAATATTATACCACAAGAATTTCATCTGGAGTGTAAAGCAGTAACCAAGGGACAGAAAGAAACTCTGGCTACTCAGGTATAACAAATGCAGGCAATTCACTGAATCCCTTCCTCCCAAAAATTCCCCAAAGACTAGGTTCTTACTGAGAAGCTATGCAAAATGAAGTAAGGCCTTTCCAGACCCATTTAACAACTCCTTGCAGCTGAAACCAAAAAATTACTATTTCTAGATTCAAGATTGAAATACGTAAGATGCAATAATAATAATAATGTTTCTGCCTTGATTTTTTTTTCCTGCCAGTAGAAATGCAGACCAAAATTGCAGCAGACAGAACTAATAAGTAAACTATGATCTTAAAGTAGAATATTAAATAATTGTGACCATAATTTAATTAGGGAAATTATGCTGCATCTACAGGAAAATAAGGGGATCAGATGTAGCCAGCATGGATTCAGGAGGGGAAGATCCTGTTTAACTAACCTAGTCTCCCTTTATGACCAGGTGACTCATCTGATCGACGAGGGGAAACCTGTGGATGTGGTGTATCTTGATTTTAGTAAAGCCTTTGATACTGTTTTCCATAACAAACTCCTGTTTAAGCTGATGGATTGTGACTTAGACAGGTTTACTCTGTCCTGGGTTAAGAATTGGCTGGATGGCCGAGCTCAGAGGGTGGTGGTGAATGGAGTCACGTCAAGTTGGAGGCCGGTCACCAGTGGGGTCCCTCAGGGTTCAGTGTTGGGGCCGGTTTTATTCAACATCTTTATTGATGACCTGGACGAGGGGATGGAATCCATTATTAGTAAGTTTGCAGATGACACCAAGCTTGGAATAAGTGTCGATCTGTCAGAGGGAAGGAGGGCTCTGCAGAGACACCTTGACAGGCTGGATAGATGGGCTGAGTCCAATAGCATGAGGTTTAATAAATCCAAGTGCCGGGTTTTGCACTTTGGCCACAATAACCCCATGCAGAATTATAGGCTGGGGACAGTGTGGCTGGAGGATGCCCAGGCAGAGAGGGACTTGGGGGTGCTGGTTGATAGGAAGCTGAATACGAGTCAACAGTGTGCCCAGGCGGCCAAGAAGGCCAATGGCATCCTGGCCTGCATCAAGAATAGTGTTGCCAGTAGGACCAGGGGAGTTATCCTTCCCTTGTCTTTGGCACTGGTTAGGCCACAGCTCGAGTACTGTGTCCAGTTCTGGGCCCCTCAGTTTAAGAAGGATATTTGGGATTAATTGCCCTAATGAGGACAGAGAATAACATAAAACTATATTCAATTGAAGTTATATCTCTTAATTAATACAATTTTTAAGGAAGTTTTCATAAGACTCTCTTTTAAAACTACTTTAATTGCAATCTTTCATGGAAGAAAAGTTTCCAGAAAAGATGAGACTGAAAATTGACTTTAAGTCAGGAAGCAGACCTTTTCATAAAAAAAAAATAAAATCCCAGAGTAAAATTTTCATCTAATTCTCAAGACCTTCCTTTATATGCATAAATAGGTACATCCATTCTCTGGTATCTTTTAGATTTGACACACAAAATTATTAACTACTTAGAACAGAATTTCATACTTCAGTTCATATCTAATAAAGGTGTTTTAGAAAGCATTTGAAAGCATTGAAGTCTCAGCAGTAAAGAAAGATAATAAACAACACCGCTTTCTACATATGCCTGGTGTTACAATTTTAACCAAATTATTCCAGTGAGCTCAATAGCTTTCCACATTCCATTGATTTTACTGACTAGATTACAACTTATTGTGTAGCCTTATAATGCAGCAAAATCATTATTGCTGTGCCTGTTACCATCCACAGGTCTTGTGCTATGTTTGCATGTGGAACTAGGGCTGTAAGGCTTATGTGTTCTGGGCTTGTCTCAGCTCGCTTGGAGCTTTGTTTTAACACTTTTAGCTGTTATTGCAACTTGGTGATGACAACATGACAATTACCTAACACGTTGTAGTTTTGTTTAGTTTTGTGTTACTGTGGTGTGTTATGCATTAAGGCTTCTCATATACATGGCAGTAATCAGTATTTACACTGTGCTGTGTTGAGCATAACCTAGCTATCTATCCTGGCTTATAAAGCTATCCATGACCTTATAAGCTGCAGACAAAAAGAGTACTGATCTGAAGTGACAGCAGAGCCTGCAAGATAAATTCAGAGGCCCTAAGGCTATAAGTACCTCGCCAGAGATCAGCTACGGACGGTAACACAAACTCAGAAGTTGGGCAATATTGCATTCCCAGCAAACTCAGTTTTAGTAGTAACAGAATAGACAAAAATAAAAGTTCCCAGTATATGTAAAATCTAACAGTTGGCCACCTACTGTGCTGTCTACGGAGTACCAGAGTATGCTTCTATTAATTGTTCCTCTAGGGAAAAGCTGCCAGCCAGTGCAAACTTTATTCTTGTTAATATCTATTTTTGTTCTCTTTAGTTTAGCAGGAATAACTCCAGCTGGAAGGCTCTACTTGTTCATTCTGTATAGAAACATGACATACTGATGCAGAAACCTAGCTAAAATGATGCTGGAACAGATTATCCCATTCTCCTCCTGTCCCAGGTTGCACATTTTTGTCACTGGGCACAAGGTAAAAATTAATTCTTGAACTAGATCAAGAATCTGGGAATGTGGCACTGGTTAATAGGTATGACTGGGGAGAATGGTGTAGTTGCCACTTTTCACCAACAGCTGAAAGCAGTTTGAACAGAAACTGACCATGAAATTGAATCACTCAATAACAGAAATGACAAAGTTGTGTAGTAGCATTCTTCCGCCTCTTTCACTTCCACCAGTTAAGTGCCATATTTTGTCCTTTAGTTCCTCCACAGTCAGATATTTGGTCCAACACTGCAATCTTAAACACTGTATAGATGAATCACACCTTTGCTACGGTAAGTTTAAAATTAAATTTTCATGTTCAGGTACCACTGTTGGTAATTTAACCATTCTTTCCAGGTATCGTCTACCTAACATATTTACTACAGCAATACTCTTATCACATCATCACTAGTGCAATAGCTCATGCTTTCTTTCAAAGCTAGCTTATCAGTTGACAGTGGTTATTCAGCAGTCACGCCCTTAAAGGGCTTTTCAAACAACTGATTTGTAATTCTATTGCTTTTTACATTAAATGTTTCCAGAGTTCATTGGCAACATCTCTCAAACTTGTTCAGATCTCATCTTCTCGTTTTCTGGAGAACTCCTGGAAATAAGTGTTCAGCAAAGATTATTATTCAGCAAAGAGAAAAGATTAAAGACAACAAACCATAAACAAAATATGCACCACATCTGAATAGATAAATGTTGTGCTATTCACAGACTGCAGAAATGGAGAGGAAAATTACTCTTTCCATCCTGGCTGAAATTAAGAGTGTTAGCCTTGCATATCCAAGCTATACTGCCCACTGTTTGAACTGAGCACTGATGAGGACAGAGCTCATGTTTCCATCCTGCCTGGCAGAACTTTCATAGTTTGTAATTTTTTTCAGGCAGCCAAGAAACATATTACCATGACCTCAAAGCAACTTGCTTCTTTTCTGCATTTAAAAGCGAGATGTGAAATACCAGGCTGATTCCTGTGCTCCACTCAACATTACCTTCAAAAGAAAGAAACCAAGCCACCAAGGAAACAGACTGAAAGAGCTAGTCTCACAGCCACAGTCAACATTTTTCTCACCTTTAATGTTGATAGATCAAAACACGATAGTTCTTTACCATGCTCTTTTTTTGTAGAGAAATCAGTCAGAATGTGGCCTCCGCAAAAGATGAGGGGCTCAATCATTCCACTGTGGGAGTGAAACTCAAGCAGCACAAGTAAGCCTGTGACAAGGTAGGTCCCTTTCTTTCTAGTCCTCTGCTGCTTTCCTCCCGTGCCTTGCACCATCAACTATTACATGCCCATGCCCACGCATTCACCAACTGACAGCTTCCTGCCAATGCACTACCACTCTGAAGGTCAACACCGCAGCCCTGAAAGTAATGGTCATGCCTCTGGGCCACACAGACACTAAGTAAAACTGCAGTGAGATCCATGAGGAAATTCACAGTTCCCTGACGGGACAGACATTTCTATCTCTGTATACACAGCCAGAATAATTTGAGTTTAAGGACTACAGTTATTAGAGAACTGCTAAATTTAAAACTTTGTCAGGCAAATGCCCCCTCTTTCATTTCTATATTCATGAAATATAATGCAGTCTTGTGTCTCCACTGGAAAATATTAAGACCACAAATCTAATGGCATACAAAATCCTAGTGTGTGTATCTTACAGTGCCCAAGCAGTGATACAAATTAACCTAAAAGTGACAATGGGCAGCAGTTAGGTTGTGATATGTGTATGGCAGGCAAAGCATCTGTTCTCAACTCTGACAAGACAGATACTCACAGTGAAAAGCAGTGTAGACTCTGAAATAATTTCAGAGGAACAAGACTTAATAGTTATTGAGTCACCTTACCTAATAGCTACACCTGATTACATGATTTGTCTCTTTTTTTTTTAGGTTCTTTATTCCTAAAGTCTTATTGTTTCTTGTTGTGTCCAACTCCCTCTTGCTTTATAGTTACTCTTTTAAATAAAAGGACCCTGATTTACATAATTTACTTGCAAATACATGCACTGACAATATCTAGAGTGCTGTAGAAAAAACCTGGTGTAAGTCACGTTAATGTAATTTAGAGAAGATTAGATGCAGCCATTCAGGTCTATGGCCCAAAAACATTACTGCAAGGGGCACACTCAGCATCACAATCAGTGGTAATGATCCCCTGTTTTGCCTCCATTTTGAATTAACTCTACCTGAGCTACAGCTTTGGCCAAGACAGAGGGAGAGAACTGCTGCATTAACACCTTAGTTGTTAATAAGGCTGTGATTTTATCTCACAGTAACTACAAACTGTGTATATAACAGAGCTGTTGCTAAAATGATTCAACATCATCTTACAAAATAACAAATGCTTTTCTAAAAATACTGGTTCTATTGCCACAGCTAATAGTACAGCAGGGTTTTGCCAGTATAGGGTACCTCCTATGTCAAAATAGGTGTGTCAACAAAAGCTGGTAGCACAGACCTGTAGCACAGAATGTCTGTTAGTGAGATAAAATTACAATAAAAACACAGTTTTTAATATTTGCCTTAAGTTGAGCACTCTAAAATTAACCTTAGGAGAAAGTAGTTGAACATACAGTAAACTTCAATATGACTATTCTCAAAGCTTTGACTTTCAACTAGCTGACAATATTTATAAAAAAAGGAACACAATATCTTCAGATTTAAATCACCTATTTCATTCTCTATACATAGCTTATCTGTCTTGCACATGTGGATTCTCTGGAGATCCTGACAAAGGTTACTAAACCCAGCAAGAATTATCATCAGGCTACAGCCAGTTATTACACAAACTGACACCCCACTAGGTTCACCTTAGAAATACGTGTCAGTTTGAAAGCTCTTTAAATAACTAATGTGATTTTTTTAGGCCAACTTTTCAGCTATAGAAACATCTGACTGTATATTCAAGTATCTGCAGAACTGAATAAAAGTTTCAGGTCTTTACCATATTTTACTAAGCATGTAAAATTTATTTCAGAATTTGAGACTTTCCAGTCCCATAGTCATTAAATGATAAATACTAAAAAACATGTCAGCAAAATAACTCGTTCTGTGGTCGGTGCATTAATTTGAAAACCACTGTCATACCCATGGTTTTCTTTCGTGTAACAGTTTAAGAATTTGCACAAAACACAAATTTTCAGCTGTACAACCCCTCTGTCTCAACCCAACATTTATGATGATCCAATGCCAACATTACCTAATTAGAATAAATGAAATTACTGCTTATATTCCATATGAAGCAATGTTCACTTCTTCCTTTAACTCTCGAACCATGCACAGCAAGTTTATGCCAGCTGGTTTAAAAGCCTTGCAAGCAACTCATTAGGATTTGTATTAGAGATCTTCAAGGATAACAGACTATTATCCTGCTTAGCAGCTGCTAAATAGTACTAATTACCAGCTGTAGACCACTGGCTGTTAGATCCTGTGTGTCTAGTGGCACTCCCAGTGCGAGCAGTGCACAAGGAAGCAGACTTAAACCAGTCAATATAGAACAAACTAGGGGCGTCAGTTATTCACATATTTATCCAAACTAGCCATGCCTGTGGCAGACAAGTAATCAGAACCATGAAGAAAATGTATGGTTCCAGGAATATCTCATCACTTGACATGTGTGACTCAGGCACCACCTTTCACAAAGTGTAAACTGTGACAGTTAACACTGTCATAATTGGAGCAGCTTCCCTCTTGTTCATGCATTCATTCACACACTCTTCTCATCTTTGCATAGCAGTGCCCCATGTAAGTCTGCCATGAGCCAGTATGGAGAGCTAAACCAGCTGAAGGCCAACCTTTATGTAAGACAGTTTCCACATGGTTCATCTCCCCTGCTCTCTCTTCAAGATGAACATAAAGATGGGAGGACAAAAGGACAGGACAGAAGCAGATCAGGACAGAAAGGAGAGAAATCAATGGCAACCTCAATTTTAGCTTTGTGTTAAACATAGAAAAACACTTTCTAAGTGTCACTTGGTATTGCAAGTTTCCAAGACACCTACATAATTACTTTTCAATCTTTGTATCTGCCCTATCATCTGTGTAACAGGTAGATAAATTGGTTCAGAGAAGTGACACAATTTAGTGGATGATTTTAGAGGGTGGTGGGCTCTCTTGGAATAGTTTGCTAAACTGCCTTACTCTGCAGCCATACAATTGTTAAATGTGACACAAAGAGCATGCAGCGAGAATGGTGGTAGGAAAAGCACCACAAAATCAGGAATGAAGTTTTCTGAATCAGAAACGTAGCACTGGCATAACATCCAGATGGGGCGGTGGGACAGGGATGCCAGGCACATGAAGGGTTTGAGAGCTATAGCTAGAGATCCTCTCACATACTAGAGCCCAAATCCACAAGGAATTCTTTCACACTTGGCAGAGGGCAGACTTGTCACATTTTATAACACAACTTTTGTAATCTTTGTCCATTTCTGACAAGAGGCCCCAAATACTAACTTTCACACTTGCCTGCTGCATATTCTTTGCACAGACTAGGTGTCTTCTGTCAAGAGTGACAACAATAGTACAACAGAAATAAAAACTGTTCAGTGTTCTAATGACAATAAGAGTAGTGTCTCGAAATTTGTTTAATACATACCAAAATCTCTATTGTCTCCCTGATAGCTAATAGGTGGTCTGGATGTCCAGCAAGGAGAGACAATTGCCCACAGGCATGTCCAGACAGGAGATAATTTCTTCCAGTCAGTGCTGTTCTGACTGTGCAAGCACAGCCTCCTGGAAATCATCCTGCTTTCATTCACTCTTATCATACACCTGTTTCTAAATACTTGCAAGTTCAGTGCATTTTGGGCAACACCTTCATTTTCCCAAATCAGTTACAGCAACCACCACTAGCAATATGCCAGCAAAAAAAAAAATAGTTGAAAAGTCAGCAATTATTATCAGCCTAAGAACAACAGATCACATGTATAAAGCCAGAATGTAAGGAAAGACCTATCAAACTTGAAACCACTTTTGTAAATGACCTTAGAATAAGAAAAGGAATTCATCTCCATGTATCTGCTTTGAGATAAGGCTGAGAGATCTGGACAGCTGAAGATTGCAGCTATGTAGACTTCTCTTGATTTCAATGTTCAATATTTCATATACGAAAACAATGTAGGGACACAGACGACTGAAATGACAGATTTGCAACAGTTCATCTAAAAGAAGTGTCCAACAAAAATGACAAACTTGAAGCTCAAACAGTTCTACATTCAGTACCACGAGGCTTACAGATGGCTAAATCAGCACAGCAATCTTATGTAAGGGGAACATACATGAGTTACCAGTGAATCATTTCAGAACCTGGGCAGTCTAGGATGTCATATATAGGAAACTGACCCTCTGCCTCCTATTGAATCATCAGTATCTTTTCTCTGTAAGACTCAGTAAGTCATTAGAGAGGCCAGATTATTATGGCAAAGCTGGGGAAACCAGCACAAAACCAGAATAAAGTCAATTTGGCTTATGTTTTACTTATGCTCCTACAGGTATGGATTGCCACATTATGAACGCCAGCACAGAGAGGACAAAATTACACTCACACAGTACCTGGCATAATCACATCTTTTTTGCAGCTTATGGAAAACAAAAGCCTGACATACAAGTTGATGGTTTAATATGGCTTTGAATTACAATTACCAGCTGATCTCCACTGGAACCTGTCTGCTTTACTTAATCTGCACTACAGTAAGAGCTGGCTTAATACCGTCGTTGTCTCATTCCACTACAAAAACCAGCACAATACTGGACTATAGACCACCTGAGGTTCTCCCTTGATGGATCAGTCTTACAACTGTATGAATTCAACAATATTAATGTCAACAAGAGTAAAGAGCAACCAATATCACATCACCTGACAGAAGTTCTCAACTCTGACTCAAACCAATGAGTCCACCTCCATATGGAGTCACATGGTACGTTTGGGTTGCAGGAGTGAGCTGCCATCACAGAGCCTCAAATTCCCAATTGATACAAAATGTCACACATTCTCATTTGCTCAAATGACACACTTGACATGTGTCTGGTACATAAAGGTGATAAATCAAGGAGAAGCCAGGGAGAACCTCACACTAGAAGTGCCTTAATTACCAACACAGGTAAGGACTAATCCAGGAGAAACTGCATGCATATAATCAAATCCACATAAACAGAGTGTGATAAAAAAGTAATTCTCATTTAAACATCAGTAGATCTATATATATTTGGGCTTTACATCTGTCCTTTTCTGTCCAACATGTATAGTTCTAAATATTTAATCCACAGGACTTTTAGGGAGAGGCTTAAAAGTAAAAGAAATCCAACGTTCACCTTGTGTAGGAACTGAGAAGCCAGTCAAGTTCAGACGGCTATTATTATTAGGTTTTATATTTGGTATACCCTTATAGGACATCCTCTTAGTAAAAACGAAGCAGCAGTTCAAATTTCACACAGGCACTTACAGCTTTAAAAACACTTCAAGTCACATTTTCTGTACTGTCAGTGGGTAAATGTGGATGTCTAGGAAAAACTATCACTGTATGTCAGCAATAGTTGTGATACCTAAGCTCTGGAGCACAGATCCTAACTCAAGGATTTAATGCTGCAGCTGTCATGCTTACCTTTTGAGTCCAAATGTAATCAAAACACTAAATAGTCCATGCTGTGAAAAATAACCTGGCGTAGCCATCTCATTGCCCTGTAAAACGACAGTGTGTGTACTGCTTCAAGGTCACATATATACTGCATTATAATAGTGAGTCATCAGAAAGAAACACAGTAAGAAAACAGTATGCGGTTCCAGCCTGACTGTCTGAATTCCACCTTGAACCTTTTGCATATCTTTAAAATCCTTGTTTAAAGCTGGACATTTAGAAACACTGAATTTCACCTTAACTAGTCACATTCCCACCTGGATTTTTAGATGCAATTCACAGAGAAGCACAAGCTAAATTATCCATTCCCTTAGATTTATTGATTGTATTCTTGTATCCTTCAGTTCCTCCACTCCAATAGCCTATTTCTATGATAGTTGCAATTAACCATAATGCAGAAGAATCAGTTGTCTGTTATGCCATACAACTAATTTCTGTTATGGCTATAGAGTTTGTTCACTGTCAACTTGAAGTGCAAAAGGTTTTAACAGCTTTGTGCCATTTCCTTGAGTCCTGTCACTAGTCACAAGAGTGGAGAGACCAGTGTCTGCCCCTCCTCTTCCCCTAACAAGGAAGTTGTGGACGTCTCCCCTCAGTCCCCTCTTCTCCAGGCTTACAGACCAAGTCACTTCAGCAGCTCCTCATACAGCTTCCCCTCCTTCACCATCCTTGTGGTTGTCCTCCGGACACTCTCTGATAGTAATGTAATGGAATGACTTTTTTATATTACACTTCTCAAACTACACACAACATTCAAGATGAGGTTGCCCCAGGGCAGACCAGAGTGGGCCAATCACGTCCCTCAACTGGCTGGTGAGGCTTTGCCTGATGCCCCCCAGAACACAGCTGGCCCTCCTGGCGGCCAGGACACTGCTGACTCATTCTCAACTTGCCATTGACCACGTCTTTTCCATAGGGCTGCTCTGCAGCCTCTCATTCCCCCGTCTATACACACAAGGGTTGCTCCCTCCCAGGTGCAGAATCCGGCACTTGCCTTCATTAAAAAAAGAACAGAATAACAAAAATAGTCTAAAGAGATAGGACTTAGAAACTTTTAAAAACCCCACATTTATACATTTAATATCTCTAATTATATTCATTTAGTTCTGCCTTCAATGCTTCTAAAGAAATTTACTCCACCTAGTTTCCTCACTTCAGAAAGCTTCCAGATGAATTCCACTTTCTAGAAGTTCTGAACAAACATTATTTTCAATATGGTAGTTAATACAATAGTCATAAAGTCTGTATGTTGCAAGATCGCAAAATAAGGTCTTTTCCTAGTCTTACACTTAGGTATTGCATTTTGTTTTACTTTATTCCTTCTAAAGCTGAATTGAAAAAAAATGAAAAAATTTTTAAGGAATTATTAAAAGTACAGCTGATTTTTTGTAAAGAACCATATTCCTGCTTTAAAAAAAAAAAACAAACAGAAAATGTTATTCTCTACTGATTTCTGTAGTTTCACAGCTTAATTTCTATCATAATCTGTGATTAAAATATTTTCATTTCAAAGGAAGCGATATTGAAAGATAGATACAGAAAAGTTTCCCCTTTGTACTGAAGTTTTATTGGAAATCAATCTGAAGCACAGTAATTACATAGGAGAAGAAAAAGAATATTCTATTCTTGCTCTCTTTTCATCTCACATGTACAGACTAAGATCTTCTGCCATTACAGCAGTATTTCTTTTTAATCAGTGTGATTTATAAGAACATCCAAGGAATGTCAGCAGTACCTGATACTCAGTGGATGCCATCTTTCATGGAGACAATAGGCATCTGATTGCTGCCAATTTATAGCCTTGCACCCCATTGTGGATCCCCTTTGAAAGGATTAAGAAGAATGCCAGGTGTCAATTTGTTGGTTGCTAATGGTTTAACAACCCTTTAGTGGTATGACAGTGAATTTGTGAGTGATTAGTCCTTGTGTTCCTTGGTGCTTTTGGGTGCCAGACCATGTTCAAGTGGAAAACTATTTTATTATTAAATGTAAAGGAAGGTCTTAGGGAGAAAAACACCAGCTGGGAATCATAAATGAGCTTGATAGGTTTAAAATGAAAAAAAAAAAAAAGATGATATATGTCTATAAAGGTTGTCTGTTCAGAACAGATTACACTCTTAAAAAGCTGGATTCTTGTTTAGGGGTAATGATCTTCAAAATATTTTTTCTGACATTTTAGTTCATGAAAGCCTTTTGAATTATACTTGGATCATGCAAAGTCATGAACAACTTACATACTGACTTGTCTCACTGCAGAAAAGCTTTACATCACAGTCCACCAAAATAAATAATTGAGATATTGAAAATGTGTTCAAAAGTAAATAAGATTTTTAGGAAAATATGTGTATTTTTACAAAGGTTCCCTCATAAATACTCATAATTCAGCTTGTAGCTGAATCAACACGTAAAACTATAATTTCTAGTTAACCAAATGTGGTTTTGTTTGGATATACAGGATTAAAGTTCAAGAATGGAATTACCTACACAGAAAGCAAGTAAGCCTACATTTTAGAAATTCGTGACACAGGCAAAAATCCAGTTTCCAGAAACTCTCTATATCAGAAAAAAAAAAAGGCATGCTTTTCAGAGAGATCATCAACAAATCCTTCAGAGTTAACTTAGAGACACCCAAAACCACCAAATGGGAATCACTAGGTTCAAACACATATCTTAACTTTTTATTTATTCAGAACTGAAGTATGTGAAACGGGACTGTAAACAGTCTAGTATATATCCCTGTTTTCAAAACACAGTTAGTAGCGAAGATGATGATAACACTGAGTTTTTTATACAAGTTTACTACTCAGTCAACTTTCTACAGTTTACTACAGAGTAAGCAAGACTATGTAGATTCAGCTTGCATCTCAGGTCCCTTCTGCCGGAGAAAGCCATGCCAGACCAGACACTGCTCAGGAAACGTGAGCTGTGGAGACAGCAGAGGAGAGAAGAGGCAGTGGGAGAGAGAAATGCACAGACAGAAAATGGTTCTCGAAGCAACCCACAGGCACTACCTGTGGGCTAGTAAAATTGGGTGACTGACAGCTGTAATCTCAGTTTTGCAGAGAAAAAAAGGAAGCTATAAACTCCATTTGATCATAAAACAGATAATCACATTTGGTGTGGATCGCTCTAGTCAGAGGGGCCCAAAATAGAGGGACGCTTTGTCTTTAGTTCTGTACTTGGTACAGGCAGAGGACAGCTGTTCAAATCAAGGTAGTTCTGGGTATGTGCAGAGACAAAAACTGCAACTGCAACAAATCAGGGAGATTTCAGGGCTACAAGAAAAGCAGCCATGGAGCACAAGCACTCCTATAGTTAGACAACCCACAGTGAGCACAAAAGAGCTAGACAAAAAAAATCTACACTCTAGAGCCTATCGATCATTGTTTGCATGTCACACCTTCTTCTGTAAGTTTTACTTTTTCCAGTTAAATAAGTGTTGCATACTATGAATCATACATATTTTTATCAACAAGAAATTGTTTAATATCCAGTTCTCATACCAGCTTTTACCAAATTACTAAAAATGTAAACACATGGACGAAAAGCACATATGGAATCCTACAGGAATTCAAATGTATTCAAATTTCATCTCCCTGTGATTTTATGATTGCTTTTGAAATGGGCTGCTTTAATTACTTAACATCTGTTACCCAATGACTAAAGGCATTATGTTTCCCTGCCTCATAACAAAAAGGTGCCTTGTGTTGCTCAATTCAGCACACATGGAGCCAAACAAAGTTAACCACCATGCTGAAGCCTTGCCCTGGTTTGAAATGTGTCTCTATCTTCCAGGCCTTTTGAGATGGCTTCCTCATCAATGGGTAGATTGAGACCGCTATTTCATGCTACATTTTCCTATACACAGGGCTGATTAAATCACTAGCACCATGCTGGACAGTCAGCTGTGTTAGTGTCTTCCAAAGTTACAGACATGAGTTCCCAGTCCAGAATGTACTAATTTGTCTTGTGCATGTATTAATTCACAGTATATACTTTCTTTTCAAAAGCCCTAATTTGGCAAAATTTTTGTGCACTTCATTAATTTCATATGCTTTGAATAGTCTCTTGACTTCACTATTCTGTGCCTACTGTTCATGTCCCTGAAGGACTGTACAATAAATATTAAAATCTATAAATTATCATACATGTGTATTGTGATTTCTTGTACAATAGTTCCTACCAAATCAACATTTGCCAATAGTCAATTTTAATTACTGTCTAATGGACAGTTTTCTCCCCTGATTCAAAGGATTCTAGCTATAAAATCCAAAACAGCTCTGTATAGGGAAGCCTCCTTATTATTACATGCATAATGAATTTCACACTCTTTGCCAGCAGGAAAAAAAAAAAAAAAGGTTTTAATGACACTTAAGAGTGAGAGTAAAAAGTAATCTTAAATCAAAATATATTAAATAATGCTAACACAAACCTGAAACAAAGCATTATAAAATCTGAGGTATCTATTTTTGGCTTAAAATTTAAAAAGGGCTGAGCATGCTAAAATAAGGAAGTACCGAGTATGTAATCTCTCAAATACATTCTATCTGTCATGTAGCTCTGTTTCAAATATTCTTGACCACATTGTGTTTTAAATTCCTCAAACTGAGATTAAATTGATTCTTTTTCCTTCTTCAGGTCACTATACAGCACCTTACTAATTGGTGTAATTTATCTCATTTCCTATTAATATGGTTTTGACTCAACATTTAATTTTTTTTTAATTTGGGAGCTTTCTTTTGTCATCAAGGTTACATGTGGATACTAAACACACTACTACTGTTTGTCGTTTTATCCTTCTCAGGGTTGGAATGACTGGTAAAAGTGAGGTTTCCCAAAAGACTGCAAAATCAAGAGAGCATAGAGAACTGGGAAAAGCCACTCAGATTACATAAACCGATCTCAATTCACCAACTGTGTCTGTATTTCTGGCCTTTATGCTCTTGTTGTAATACGTGTATAGCAAGTATATATATATATATACATAGAAATATCTCGTGCATTTAATGTTTCTGAAGAATAATAATGATCATCATCATTATTATCATTATTATTTTAGTCTTCTTCAGAAGGCTCTAGCTGAGACAGTATACAACAGAAATGCTAATTGAAGTACCTATGGGAAGTGAATAGAATGAAAGAAAGTGGTATTAAATATTAATCATAGGAAACAATGCAGGAAGATTTTAAAGCAAAGAGGAGTGGGTTGTAGTTTGGGATGGCACAGAGGATTAATCTGAACTTTCACATAGGGATCCTACTCTTTTCCAGTCACCTTCTCTTAACTCAGGATGGGTTTTTTCTTCTACAATGAAAAAGGCCCAACTTGAGAGATTTAATGCTACATCTGTTTTTCATCTCTTTCTTAAATATTAAGTATAATAATGTGGTTTACAACTTTGTCTTTCAGTATAACGTTTCTATTACTGCAATTGTGTGTCTTTAGTAATCATATTCTTCTATCTTTCAGTATCATCTCATAGCAAAGATGCCTCTGAGCTACCAAGATACAAAAAAGCAATCCTCATCCAAGGCTTTGGTGAATTCTAAAAAGAAAGCATTGTCATGCTTAGAGCCTTGCTTTCTAAACACTCATCCTAGAACATGCAATAGGCAAAAATCAGAAAAGCTGCCCGCAGTCAGTTTAAGAAAAAGTATCACTGAACATCTGAAAAGGTAGGCTGAAAATCAGAACCCCAACAGGAGATAGGCTACATGAATATATATCCATTCTTCTTAATTATAAAAATATTTGCAATGAGTAGTCTGTTACACACTCTCTGCAATCTTCATTCCTCGGCCTTTTTCTCCAGTTTCCTGCTGCCTGACAACAGGTTTCACATAACAGAGCCTTACGTTCACAAACCAGTCACTATTGCCCATGTTCTAGTTCTTCCAGCTTTTTAAAAAGATTGCTGGCAACTGTTAAACCTGATTTTTGAGGATGAGTAACTTTGTCCTGATATGTTTGCCAGGCACACTCAGTGCAACCCACTGCTTTCCAGAGCATCTTGAGTGTAACCAACCAAGCTGTTTGTACTGGAAAAAGGACAGTAAAGCATAAGAAAGCCTAACGTCGTTGGTAGATTTGGAAAAAATACAAGGAAATAATAAAAAATCTGGTTTACTTCAGCTCAGTTTCAAATTCAGTCTTCTGTTTCAAATGATTTTTATTCTTTTTTCTATGAATAGGAACAATCACTACAACATCTCTGACACATTCTCCTAACTATTGAAAACTAATGGTCAGCTATTTTGACATCTTAAAGATAAATCCTTCTTTTGAATAGATTTTGTTTTTCCCTTCCCCTGAGCCCTTTTAACAGCCTGAAGTTGTTAAGATGTAAATTACAGTTCAGCGCCATCTCTACCTTTATGCTCACTTACACACCCTGTTAATTAATGTAGCTGAAATTTATGATAACATTGTACATTATACAGTGCTCATTAAATTAACTAATAATACTAAACCCTTCTATTATATTGATTATTTCCAACCCTCTTACATATCATGATAGTACCAATCTCACAATAATATTACATCGTTCAAACAGCTAGTAACCACTGCAGCATAAGTAGGATATTGCTGTGTTCTGCTTTTAGATAACCTTCTCCTGGTATCCCCTGGTGAGAGAAGGGAGATAAAGGGACATAAAAAGTGTCCCTAGCCACTCGTCCTAGCATTCTACTGCTAAAGGCAAGTCTGCAGGGTTAGGAAGAAGCTCTGGCAGAGTTGAGGAGGGCTGAGTAAAGCACTGAGTCAGGGCCAATTTGGAAAGCACCAAAATCATTATTACAGAAGCAGCATTATGCTAACACTCACTCACGCTGGTATTGCTGCTATTTAGAATCACAATGCTACCAACAGAATCAGCATATTGCCCATCAGAAAGATGAAACAGGCTATAAATAAGTTTAGGAAATGTGCAGTTCCCTTTTCAAATGCTGATTTTCACAGAAGTATCTCTTTTGTCTCAAGACTGGGTTTGATGTGTTTCTGGACTTTCTTCCCTTACCTACCAAGACGTGCCAGCATGGCAGACCTTATGGTATATACCATTCCTACACTACAATTTAGAGTTTTTGTAACAGAAGATACTACATATAAATAATTTCTAACCGTCCTGTATTTTGAGTAATGCAACAAGATGAAAGGGGGGGTTACAGATTACAACAAAAGATGACAGAAACTAAAGCTAGTGCTTTAGTTTCCTCTGGGTGTTAGATTTCAGGTACAGGACTGTCACATACACTTTTATCTACTGTTCTCATTATAGCAAGCTTAACAGCTCACACTCAAAAAATCACCTATTTCAAAGCAGCCACTGTTTCCCATTGTTGTCAGAGTCAAGAATTCCATCACTGCTTTAAGGATGCATATACCCTATTCTCAAGAGGCCAAAATACTACCACCTTGTATTTGAAGCAGAAATAGGTTGAGATTCACTCAATTTATTTCCTGATTGCTCAGTTCATTTCCTGATTGCTTGTAGATGAGTCTCAGCCCTGAGATATTCAGTATTATTTTACAGAAACCTCCACACCCTGAAAGCTGTGAAGCTTGCAGACTTATACACACTCTGAACCCAAGAGCCACAAACATGTACAGTCAAATCACAAAACTGGATCAACCTATGTGTATCCAGTTACCTAACTTAAAGTATCTTATGGTGCACAGTCCTCTTTTTGGAAACCACAGCCTGCCCATACATCCCAGGATCAGGCATATTCACTGCCAGATAAGTCATAGTACCCCTTGAGTGGAATTCTCTCTTCAAAATCATTGAACTTCAGACTCACAAAATTAACTGCTCACAAGGAAAGGTTTTGGCTGATAGAATTTAGTCAACTAAAGACATTTGGTATTGAACATGCTGAACCACACTTTTACATTTGTTATTAGGTACCTCACTATAAACTAAATGTCTAGTTTGAAAATTATATTGTTTCTGAAAAAGTAAAGACATTGAAACTGTTAATGTAGTCTGCTGCTCTTTATTAACGTTGAGTAAACAAAACTGAAATTTTTGAAGATTTGCTAAGTTCTCATCTTGATTGCTTTCAACATTTATTCCAAAACATAAACCATTTTAGGCTGGCTCCTGTTCTTCACAGGATAAAAACTTATCTTCATATAGTAGAAGAGATTTTCTTCTAAGTCATTACTTTATTATTACTAAATCATGTCAGAGTACTTCTCTGCTACTTACTTGCATTGAGTTACTTTTTAAAAAACACTTGTTCAATGCCCATCTTTTTGAAAAAGAAGCATTTTTAAAATATGTATAACTGAATTTACTTCTCTATATTCAAACTCAGCATATTTGGAAATGCTGCTGAATGCTGAGCACATTGTGAACATATTGATAAATAGACAAGGGAAACAGGTGGTGGCAAAAGCCCAAGATGTCCAGTTATACCTGTCTGGGGGGGATTGCTTCACGCTATATCTAGTCTAGCATTATGGTTTGAAAACTCATTACTGTTTTGAGGCACTAGGTATACTTCCAGACCACATCTTCTGGTCTAGTTTTTCCAGAAAGGAATCTACTTTACATGCTCCATAAAACAAGACCAAACACAGTAAATGGATGCGATATTTACTGCAAAAGCGTGTATCTAATTTGCAAAGAAATTCTAATGTAGATATATTCACTAAAGAGTTATGGTTAGATGTTCCACTCAACAACATTGTAGGAAAAGCACCTTCCATGTCCATAAGTGTCAACTTTTTTTTTTTTCAGTTCTGTTTTTATTGGCTCACGTGATAATAGTTCTTAATATAGCATTTTTCACCCCAAAGAAAACAGGCTCTGGGAATATTTGGCTAAAATCACTTCATACAGGCATTTGCAGGTCCCCAAACTGCTTAAAGACAACAATCGCACTTTTTTTGTCCTGGGAAACGACAACAAATTCAGGATAGCATTGTTGCTGCTACTAGGTTATCTGCAATCTATTCGAGCTTCTGCAGACCTATTTTATCTGTTTCAAGTGCAGGACACCATTCCTGTTTTTCCCACACCTTAATGTACTCTGCCTGAGGTATCTTCCCTTTATGCATATGCTATTCAGCCTCAGCAGTTGCTGAACTTTGTATTCTGATTCAGGTGAAGCCAAGTATTGTCAACACAAAAGACTACTGATGACCCATCACCAGTGCAATAAGCAAACTACATTTCTTTGGCATCAATGTCAAAAACAGCAGTCAGGTATCTGACTTTTACAGAGTGCTGAAAATAATACCGAGTATTCTGCTTGGTTTTTAGAGAAAGTTAGGAGTTATGGGAACATGAAGGGAAACTAGCAAAGTGGAATGAAAGGTTGTGGATTTTATTTGTCATTTAGTTGCAAATGATGCCCTGGACACTCACATGAAAAGGAGAGCTTTTTGCTTAGTTTCCCGTAAAGATCTAAATGTGTAGGTCTATACCTCAGTGACAGAATAAGTGCAAAATAAAATGAAGATTCAGGAGTGAGTTGAATGTAAGTCACAGTGTGCCCTGGCAGCCAGGAGGGCCAAGTGTGTCCAGGAGAGGATCAGGCAAAGCATCCCCTGGTTGAAGGAGCCGATTGTCCCTCTCTGCTCTGCACTGGTGAGGCCTCACTTTGAATATTGTGTGCAGCTTTGGGCATCACAATATAAGAAAGATATTAAGCTGTTAGAGAGTGTCCAAAGGAGGGCAATGAAGATGGTGAAGGGCCTTGAGGGAAAGCAGTATGAAGGGCAACTGAGGTCACTTGGTCTGTTCAGCCTGGAGGAGAAAAGACTGTTGGGAGACCTCACTGCAGTCTACAACTTCCTCATGAGAGGAAGAAGAGGGCCAGGCACTGATCTCTTCTCTGTGGTGACCAGTGACAGGACCCAAGGGATTGGCTTGAAGTTGTGTCAGGGGAGATTTAGACTGGATATTAGAAAAAGGCTCGTCAGGGAAGTGATCACAGCTCCAAGTCTTACAGAGTTCAAGAAGCGTTTGAACAATACTCTCAGGCACAAGGTGTGACTCTTGGGGATGGTCCTGTGCAGGGCCAGGAGTTGGCCTCAATGATCCTTGTGGGTCCCTTCCAACTTGACATATTCCGTGATTCTTAAAAAAGGCATACCTAAAGTTACTAAAAAATAATAACTTTTCAGCTTCTTTGCATGATGTGTGTCTCCTCTCACGAGGAGATGATGTGATGTCACGATATATGACTCTCTCCAAGAGTCTCCTCTTGTTAAAGCAGTTTTGTGCTAACATGGTTACAAAGAACTGCCATAAACATTGTTTGCAAAGGACTTGCTAACTTCTGTTCTTATATTCCTCCCACACAACAATTTGGGTATGTCTGGGGACTTCCAAAACTTGGGAGATCCTTACTTGTAAGGATTGGTTCATTTCTGAGGGGTACTTTATGGATTCCTCATGTTACTATCAGCTGTACCAGGATACAAGCAATGCCAGGAAACTAAAAAGAGAACCCCTAAAGTGTGGCTTACATATTTCAAGGATACAAACATCTTTGCACAAACAGAAAGGTGACTCAGTATTTGGTGTGACTATGGGTCAACACCATCTCCTTGCTCTAGACGGGTCAGTGCCACCAATAGCAGCATCGATTACTTCAGATTTTTGCAAAAAAATGAGAACCTTATTTTCAAAGGAACTTGTATTAAATTCTATGGCTCATTAGGTATATAAGAGGCTACCCATAATCACAGAATCATAACCCCTACTTGTTTTCAAATGTATTAGTTTATACGTATATTAACCTCAAAATAAATTCAATAGGTTTCTGAAGGTTTTTTCTCCATACCATATTTTCAGTAACAAGCTATAACATGTTGTATGCAATATATGCCTGCATATTCTATTGAGACAATCACTTTATGATTACTGTCATGTAAAATTGCATTTTGTCTAAAGACGGGTGAGCAGAACAAGGAAGCTCTTCCTCTGAAAACTTTCACTGTAACCCCCCAAAAAAATAGTTCATTACTAAATACCTTCTTTATCATCGTGACGTATGATGGCATCCTGTACCACATCAGCAAGATTAAAATGAACTCGATGATTCTTTCCATGTTTCAGTTTCTTCAAATAGCCCTCACGTTTCTGGAAAGCCTTTTCTCGCTCATAATATGCCTTTATTTGGTCACAGCGCATTCGCTTCACCAGCCGCTGCCGCTGGCCAAGAGGGAGGGATTCCAGCAGGCACTGCTCAATTTCCATCTCATGGGACCGAAAAACATTACATAGCTGGAAACAGCCTGTAAGAAATTCAAGACAAACAAATTCAGATCATGCTTTCAAATGTGCCATGAAACCCCCATCGATTATTTTTTTGCTCTAACCATGTGTAAGTCTATCACATGAGCTCCTCCTACTCGACCAATGCTGACTATAGGGAGTCATTATCATTTTTTTTGAAAACAACATATAACTAATCCTTGATAATTAAATGACTGATACATTTTTTAAAGCTAGCTCAGTTCATGTGAACAAATGTGAATAAAAGAGGTCTAAAAGTTCAAATGTGAAATGGACAAAATATCTAAATATTTCAATAAAATTCAAGTGGCTCTCATTTGTTTACAAACAAGAAACTACTATGAAGAGAAATACCAAACTGATGCCCATGCTATATTGTTATTTTATATTATAAATTAGATATAATACAAATAATATATAACATACAATACATATTATATATTCTATCAGATATTATATGTATTCACTATGAATTAGAAGTCAAGATCTCAAACAAGACTTCCCAAAATTGAGGGGTACAAATTTATCCAGAAAGTGCCCAGAGTCTCTTGCTATGAAACTCCATGACAGAGGCAGATATAGAATACAATTCTATGGGTCCAGTTCAGTCAATTTATTTTAACATAGGCTAACCTCTCCCTATAATTTCTGTTCCTTTTTCAGAAAGTCCTTCTAGTTAGAAGAAAATGAGTTGTCAAACTGAAAACTGGAAACAAGTATTGGCTTGCATGAAACCAAAACACAAACCCTTTCTTCCTGCATGTCAAAGCCAACAACTCCTTCTGTATAAAACAAGATTTTCCACTTGACCTTAAATGATATATTTCATAGAAAAAATTACATGTTTTTTTTTCTTTTATTTCCCTGTTGGAAAAGACAAGGAAATGAAAGGGTAGCTCCCTAAAGCTGCAGAAGATGTAACTTTATTCTCTGCTTCAATCCCAATGTTCACAGAGCATTTAATCACATCAAAGAGCTGCAGTCAGATGATCCTCAGCCTAAGGTAGTTTGCAACTGTATCTTCTTTCTCTCTTGATAGGACTGTGGAATAAGCAAACTTCGGATCTTCCCTATTAGAATTGTTCTGCTTTGTATAAAATATTTCAGTATCCATGCCTTTAGCCTATACAGTACTTTTGGTTTGTAGCACTCTGAGCTTACACCCTAACACCTTACACCCTAACTGCTAATGGTGGGTATAGTGCCTGCTAGCCAGTATCACAGCCACAGAGGGAAAAACAGTTTGCTGCGTTAAAATGTTCGACAACACATCTTGGAGTCCACCTCTGCTCTATTCATTCCTACTCCTTTACGAAGGGGAGATGTAACATGGCTGCTCTTTCTCCCCTTCATAAGGTTAATTCAGGGAGTTTGCCTTTCCTGCACCTATACTGTGTTATTTAGTCCAGGCTTAATCAAACAAGGTTGCTCCCTGAATTAATCTTTCAGGCGCTCATCTCTAAGGCATGCAACATTCAGTCCTAGTCTTAGAACCAGGCAGATCTTTGCTGCATGGTGGCCTACTAAGCAGGGAAACCAACAACGGCACAAGAGGCTGAGCTTCTTTAGCACCAAGAGAGAGCTCAACTCAAACCCAGACATGTTTCTGGGGGAAATTCTGTGGATCACTTACTACCACTTGAAGGAGGGGATTAATCACCAACATTGGATCAGATAACTTTGTTTTGTCTAGTAGTCTTGAAAACCTCTATCAACAGATTCTTACAAGTTCTCTGCTGCACTGTTTTCTATCAAAAACGCCTAGGATTAATTTGGTGGCCATTACCCCTTGCTACTGGGGTCTACTGAGAAGACTCCAGTTTTGTCATTTGTGTTAGTTATCCTGGTAGCAGTCTGCTGCCCTCGCTCCACTTCCTCAATGTCCATTTTACACTGGGGGGACCCAGACTAAACAGGTACTTGCAGTTGCAGCTTCACTACCCTCAGTAGAAATGACAGTGAGTTTCCTCAGTCTGCTGGCCATACATCTCCTCATATACCCCACTATGTGGTTTGCCTGTTTTATCAGCATGTACAGCTGCCTTAGATTCAAATTTGTGTCTGCTGTAACCCCTGTAACATAGTCTTCAGCAGGGTTGCAGCTCAAGTCAGTCAGTTCCCACTCTCTACGAATGCATAAAGTTTGTCTGCCTCAGGCAGACTAAAGATGCATGAAAATATGCATGTCCCTTGTTGAACTGCCCAACGTTTCTGTCAACCCAGTCCTCAGGATTAAGATCTACCATGCAAAGTATGGTAGCTACTCTGCTGTAACTGAGCATTTCCAAGAGCAACAACAGTTTCAGCTGTAAAGAACACCTCCAGGGAAAAATAGCTGCTAAAATTCACAACTTTATTACTAGGATGTAAACTGCTACTATTTAGAGAATGACAGCTACAACCAGACACAAAAGCAAAGCTATCAGAGCCTCCTAAAGGGTAACATGTGCAACAGGTCTGTCCATCCTTTCCTCTCTCATATGAGAAAAAGGGCACAAACTGCCACACTGAACTGGTAAAAAAACACTATGTGAGATCCATTCAAACAGGAGAAGATATACGGAAAACACGATCTCAACCAGAGTTCTGAGTATGCAGTCAGGAGGCAGTGTGGTAACATGAGCAAAGGTTAGTGGGCAGCAAAAAAGGCTGCCTTCTGAATCAATTTGTACAGTTTGCTCAAGACATAAAATATCATACTTGAAGATTATTTTATGTGTTTTTTGCTTCAGTGTATGACAAATTACAGTTATGTATAGTAATTCAGTGTCACTGTGACTGTCATGGTATATTGCACCAGATAATACATTGGCAGTGTCTCCTATTAAAAAACTGGAAAAGCTTACCAAGTTATTATTTATTTAATGAAATGTACTGGACAGAAATGACTAGAATAAACATGATTGTTGGTGTATACATAGTTTTAAGGTCTGCACCTTTTGTATAAGCACACACAATACAAAAACCTTTGTGAAACACTGAAATATCAAAACCAGAGAACCTTTTATTATATTGCATTGTTTATTAACTAGTAGTACAGGACAAAGGAATTAATTACCACTTTAACAGAAAAAAAGAGAAATGTTTCAAAGATGCTTACTAGTGTAAAGCTGCTTCTCTGACCGGGTCCACCCTAAACCAAAAAGAAACGGAAGAATTGTTGCCACAAAACAACCTGTTCATAAAATTGTACCAATTTACTTAGAATTGGACAGATGCTAATTGCATCACAACACAAATTATGAGCTTGATCCTTCTTGTACAAACAAGAGATTTCTGAGTTAAGAGGAAATGTTTGCTTTGAATTGTCACTGGTTCTCACTGTGAAGATTAGAGAAGGAATACTTTGTGACACTAGAAGCACCAGCATTTTTTACAGGTGTTTTCTTGAGAAATCAAGTTATTATATATTGTCTACTGATCTTCTGGTTTCAAAAATAAACACTTCTTCATCACAGAAGAGGTTAGCTTAGTTTAAATCCATCTCAAATTTCAGCGTTAAGGTCAGTATTAAAATACTTAGATTTGAAAATCCTTTGTTCAGCACAGAAAAAATTACTTACCATGTGAACAGCCTCTCCATTACATTTATCAAGCTGTGTCTGAAGCGTGGTGCTGGTAACCACTCAGCCTGACTTTCACAGCTAAAATGCTTTCATCAGGTCAGTAGTGCTCTGCTCAGTGTAGCAATGGACTTGTTATTTTCTTTTTTCTTGCTATCCCTTTTCACCCCAAAGGCAGATAGATAATCATGAGGGAGCAGTATAAATGTAAACTATTTACCTTCCATTGAATGCAAAGAATTCAATTAATGCCAACTCTTCTGAGAATAAATTACATTGCATTAAAAGAACTGATGTGCTTCTGCTGTTCTTTGCTTTGGCAAGCTTCCTGTAAGTGCAATAGGAAAGCTAGGTCTTTTAGATTACATGATGCACAAAGCTTCCTCAATTTCTGCTTAATACGCAATCCTGTCTTTGCTGAAGAGCAATCCTGAGCACATTCAAGCAACCATCCTCTTATAAAACCCTACTCCCATATGATGCTCTTCAAGAGTCTTTTGATGTGACTAGACTGCTAAGCAGGATCTGCAATCAATTTCCAGCTTGATATCAAGTAAAAGTTACTTACTAGACACTATTAATGAACTCTACCTACTTTCTAATAGACTCTATCTATCTATCTATCTATCTATCTATCTATCTATCTATCTATCTATCTATCTATCTATCTATCTATCTGCAATTCAGTGAAATTACATTTGATTCTCTAAAAATTTATTATACTTAAAGAATCAAGCAGTTTGGGATCTTGCCACAGTAGTGAGAGAAGACAACCCGAATAATATCTAGTTAAATATAATAGAAGGTTCTGAACTGTTCATTTGTGATTTATGTCATGTAGCAGTCTGTATGGATATGGATATTTCATGTTCTAGGTAAAATTCATTAGCTGTGTGCCAGCTTATTCAACAAATGTAGCCAAACTGCTTGCCTTTGGCCTTTGGTATGACAAAACACAAAAGTTCAAATATATGCATAAGGGCTTTTTCTCATTTTTTATAAAGAAAAATAATTACTATTATTTTCTTTTGCCTATCTTGAAGCACAGGGAACTCAAAAGTCTGAATAGTCTGGGAGGAAGTCTGTACATCCCAGAGCAGCAGTCCTTATCTGTGGATCACATCCAGAAACTACATGAATGCAAGCAAAAGGAACATACTGTTTCTTCTGATAAAGCTGCTACCTCAATATCCTCTCTACTCCCATCATTCTTTTATACTCCCTTGGACAATGAGACAAAGGTACAGTCTGGATTCCCACAAACCACAGCAGACTTTAAGTACTTTCTCCTGCAAACATCAGAACCTTTTGTGAAACAAACAAAAAAAAAATTATCTGCTCTGGGGCACTGGGAGTTTCCAGCTGAAAAGACTGCATAATCTCAGGCGTGAGCAAAACATATTAACCCATTCATCTCTTCTCACAGAATACCCCAGACAATTGAGCTTTTTGGAGATGAAAGTCTGTGCAGGAGCTGGATTCAGGGCTTTATTGTAGCATCTTCAAAATGCTGCAACAAAGCACCCAGCACTATCCAGACAATAGGTTGAAACACTACTTACTGTTCTTCTGGACTTCAGGTAAGGCTTTTGAGCAATGTTGCTCTGATATGCTGTAAGACATCATTAACTTTTTTGTGGCTTCAAACTTACACAGTGTCTAAACTGAATACTGCAACATAGCAGAAAGGAATTTTACAACATAAAGTGTTTATGTACGTTCTAGTAGGTAGTAGGAGAGTATATGTAGGCAGGGAACAGTATTTGAGACTACAAATCCTTTTGAAACAGATGGAAGATTGGACGAGGTATAGTGCACACAATTTGGGGGTGTTTCATCTGCTCTGCCTTTTGAGAGAGGTCTCTAGATACCACCCATAGCCTTTGACATAGAGAGGGTTAGGTGGAACATTTCAAAAAGGGTCCAGCAAACTAAACAACAATGCTGTAGAACATCAGATGTCTAATGCTTTTCTTTCTTTTTTAATTAACTGTAGACACCTTCTGAAGGTTTTCTCACAACCATCTTATCTTTCTTTAACTTGCAAGGTAAGTGGTACTAAGGATGCATGGCAATGAATTTCAGTCAAGGAAGGAATTTAGTTTAGTATGCTTAAACTTCCTTGCAATATACTTGACATTACTTGGTACCTTCTGTGATGAGAGAATGTTTTTAGACTACTCCTGACAGTAGAAAAGCAACATGATAATGAAATAGTTGCATAACATTACTAGTCAATGGATTATTCACTTGTTTGAATAGATTGTGTCATGATTAACCTGTTTTTGAAACATTTTCTTGCAACTAGGTAAAAGGTCTGGAAATTATCATGGGAAGAAAAACTAAAAAATGCACACACACACAAAAAATAATCAAAAAAGACTTTGTATTCTTAGGAAGATTAAAGCAAAATACGCTTATATGTTTCCCAAACTTAGTGATATCCCTTCTAAAGCAACTAGTTTTTTATTTTAAGTCACCATGTCAGGATCTGAAGAGAGAGTTTAAAGTAATCAGAAAGCAATAGTTATCTGATTCAAATGACTGCACTAATACATTTTTGTAAGATATATCTATATTGGTAATTTAGAAGAAAAAACAAATTGTCTGTTTGATTTAACCCTTGTAATTATTCGTTCACTTTTGGATCTATAAATTTATGTCACTTGTTATTTGGGATTTCCAGAAGGCAGCGAAGTATATTCGTTAGAGTAATATAAAGCACTAGTTAATGCTTGTCACTTGCAAAACCTGTGAGAAAATAGCATCAGCATATTAGGTCATATTTGAATAATCTGAATTGCTATGAATCATGCAAACAGCGAGTAAAACTCAAGAAGCTCCAAATCAGAAGGCACAATGAGAGCAAAGGGCTTGCCAAACTACAATAAAAAAGGCAAGAAGGAATAGATGAGAAGCACTCTGTAAGTAATAGCTCCTTCCAGTCCTTACACATACCTGCTAGGTATGTCTTTATTTGGCTGCAATACAAAACATATGAAGCTGCAACTAAGCTTTGAAGATAGTAGTTATTTTCTTACAGTGCACTAGGTAGAGATGTAATAATACATTCATCTCTAGTCCACGTTTTCAGATATAGGGCAGAGAGGAGGGGAAGATTTACACCTGGGAACAGATGCACTAGAAAATTCTTCCTGCCATCACAGTTTAATATAAAGGCTTGTTACACACACACTTATCAGAAAAAGTGATGAAAAGCACTAAGACTGTTGCTAATACTTGTAAATCCACAACTTGGAATAGTGAATTAACACATAGGTGCACAGCGAGAAGCCAATATTACAGTTGTTACACCTCAAAGGTACTGAGAAAGTTAAACGGAAGCAGTGACAAAAAACTGTTTTACTGCTTGAATAAAAAAACAAAAAATCAGATTTTTTCAAAATCTGGGGCAGTTCTTTCATCACAGACATTCTCAGATAACACTGCTTAGGCGGAAAATCTATCATGGACCAAGAGTCATACAGCACACAACAATTACAGCAAATACCAGAGAAAAACATATAAGCCAAAAATTGCAAAAGCCTGTATGAATAAAATTTAGCTTAAAAAAAAAAAAAGAAACAAAAGGTAAACGTGAATCAAGAAGAAGAGGATATTGAGTATCATACATCATAGAAAGTTAAAAGCCAAAAGGGAAACACACTGGTTCAGAGACCCAACCATAAGGACTGGCAAGAACACAGGAAAGGAAATCCTATGCCAAGTGAACTGTGGTTCTACATGCACTCTAATAATTTACAGAGATTACTGTAAAGTAAAAGCAGATGGAAAAGTAGTTTACAGCACAGCGGAGCTAACAAAAATTCTACATCAGACCTAAAATGTAGGCTTTTGGTCACTGTTCAATGTACATCAAGGGACTGCTGTCTCAGTTTTTAAACAGCAAGAGGATTGGAAACAGGCTCTCCTCCTTTCTACAAAGAGGCACTTTATCTGGAATATTGCATTCAATTCTAGACAGTCAAATTGGAGCAGTTCAAAAGAAACTACCACAAATGGTTCTGGGGCTTGAGGGACTGATTTATGAGAAAAGATGAAAAGAATTAAATATGCAGAGCTTAGCTAAGCAGTGACTAAGGAGACAGAAAAGTTAACAGAATTTAAAGAGTAAAAGTGGAAAAGAAAGGTTATATAGAATAAAAACGAAGGGAATGTGGAACAATAAAATGAATTTAATATAGTACACATTTAGGCAGAGTACCAAGATAAAAGCAGCACACATGGATGAGATTAATAGGTAAGACCACAAGATTCCTTGTTTGGTGTACTGGGTAGACTGGCACACAAAAGCACCAACTACAGCCTAATGTTTCTGGCATTCAGGTCAAGTCAGCTCACTCACTTAGCATGGATATCTCTGGATGGCCTTCAGAAGTTCTGGAAGGGGAGCTCTTCAGTAAAGTGGAGAAGCAATGAATGCAAATTTCTGGTATGTAGAGCTACACCACTGGCATCTGAAAGGCTTGTCCCCCTCAGCTTCCTCCCACAGCTGTATGTTATGTATATATTAAGAAAAAGAGTGAGATTTGATTGTTAACATGAATAGCAATGGAGGAGAAGAAGGAGGAGAAGAAGCTGAACAGCTTCATCTTATTTGACAAACTGAAAAAAAGCATAATGTGATAGGGATGGACTTCTCGTCTACAAGAATCTCCAAACTCCTCTACTGGACAAACATAAAAAGTGCTTCACAGCTACTGAAGAAACTGAAATAGCAATCAAACAAATTATTATTGCAGCTCCAACATTATTGCTCACAAGATAAGAAAGTGTCATTCTAATACACAATAAATCTATATAGTCATAGGTGATTAAAAGGAATTAAGTCATTCAGTTTGCTTTAAGAGCTTCACTTTTCACAACTGTCTGTTTTAAAAGGAATTAAGTCATTCAGTTTGCTTTAAGAGCTTCACTTTTCACAACTGTCTGTTTGACTTACACATATCACTTCTGAAATTATACTTATTTTACTAACGAGTAACATTAATACTGCAGCTGAAAAAATCAAACAGTTGTGTCCAAGGAAAGCATCTTAAAAACAAGCTATTAATTAATGTGCAATCTAAAAACAAAATGTCTCTCCTTTCACAAAAAGGATTGTTGAGTAAGGCATACATTGTTTTCACGTATTTTCTTAAAGCTTCCTGTAATAAGCTACCTAAAGCAACAATATTACTCTCCCTAAAAAGAGAGAAAAAGGAGAAAATTTCTACATGCCTGATTCCTGTTATAGTAATGGGATCACATCTAAAAGCCATCAATTAACTTTCAAAATATGACCTTAATATATTGCTTCATTTTCTGAAAATGATTTTACAAGGTCCTATATATATTTTGTATGTCCTATTTCGTTACAGGATTTGCACCAAATGAGACCACAGCAGGAGTTCACCAACCTGAGGTGGTATGGCCCAGATCTATTGCCTGTCTACATGCTCTGAATGCTGCTTCCATCTCTTCTGAAATGTCATACTGCATAGAGGAACATTCACAGTAGGATCTACAATGATATCAGACTCTATTTTTCCTTTTTCCCAAGAATAACATTTCTTGTTTTAAAATCAGCTATGAAGTTAAAGACAGTAAAGTATTCTTCCAAGTGGAAACCCTACAGGTACATCTCTATTCTGACTGGGTAAAAAGTAATAAATGATCAAGTGCTGATCTACTTCTGTCTTGTGCTCTCCTGTCCACACTCCTTGCCAGGTCCCATTCTTACTGCCCCAAAAGAAGTTTAAAATGGACTACATCCCACTGTGGCATTATATGAAAGGGTGCATTAACAGTTTGCTTAGGTTTTGGTGAGCTGTGCATGACAGATGGAAGACCGGATCAGGAAAGACCAAAGAAGGATAAAGTTTCACCAAAGGACAGAGAACACGGAAATATAATATATGGAGAAGTGTTCGTACAATGCGTTCTTCCAGGATTGGCTGAAGAGAAGGTTGCTAGAAAAACCTCTGAAAAGTGGTAGAAGACCTTTGAAACATCCTATTGCTATTAGGGACCCTCGAAAGATCCTGTAGTAAAGGCTATAGTTATCCAAATGCGGCTAGAGAAACAAATGATCTGTAGAGTATAAAACTAGCTTTGTAGCAACAATGATTCTCCTTGTGCAAGACACTATTTTGTGGCTTGTTTTGGGGGGGTCCATATCTGCTCTCTGGAAGTTGTTAGGGAAGTTGTCTTTCAGTGTACAAGAATTGCATCGGCAAAGAAAACAGTTTTGGTGATACTACTTACATTTGTGCTTCTGCGAGTGACAAAAGACTGATCCATGTTGTGTTAGCTGACAGGATGTGCAGTAGTCAAAATACTAGAACTTGAGGATTTCTTTAAGCAGGTCTTATTTTGCTGTTGTTTACACTGAAGGCATTTGTTCAAAAGCAAAAAAATGGAAAATGCATCTTTGAAAGAACAATCAAACATTTTTTTTAATTGGTGGTGATCCTTTATGAGATATTAAAAAACTTGTGTTAGGAAAGCTCATTAGGACCGTTCTTTATTTGCACTAAATCAAACTAAACTTCTGCTGACTTAATTGTTTCCAATTGTTTAAGAACAAATTAGAATTAGTTCAGCTTCAAATTTTACTTGCTTTAAAATAACAGTGTTTATACTGTGGCAATTTTGATGCATATGTAAAGTGAATTATCTACAAGTATTTTCTGTTTGGTTTTAAAACTTAGGAACTGTGAAAAATATACCATGATGCTGTATATTAATTAGTAGAAAACAAGAAAGAAAAATAATAATTGTTACTAACTGGTGCTACTTCACAACTAAAATCATTTTTTCTAGTCTCAAAATTTACAAATACTTTGTGAGGAAAAGTGGCTATATTGCTACAATTTCAGAAGAGGAGAGAGAGAGGTTTGGGAGGGGGAGTTGTTCATTTGGGTTTTTTTCTGCTCTCTATTCTTGCAGCAATCTTATCAAAAAATGTAATACAGGAATCTGAAGCTTCACACATGCTGTGTCAATATGGTGAGAAAACATGGTACTTTGACCTTTAAAGTATTCTTTCATTTGATTTTCAGGGTGTCTATATTTCTTCGCTGTTGGCAGAATTACTACATTGAAAGAAAAAAGCATTCAAAATATCAAAATTGTATTTCTTCATAATTTCTTCACAAGTTCACAGTAAAGTTTTCTACAGAACGTGCTGATACTTCTCTCCTTTGGCAGATTTTTACACTGAGAAACAAAATGATTACATAAAAATATTTGGTAGATGACTGTGATTTCCACTAAAATATTAAAAATAGAACCTATTTTTAGTTGGAGACAAAGTTGGAAATATTATAGTCTTCAATTGTCCAAGTTAATATTGCTCCTCTTGCCGTTATTTCAAAGTGTATTTTTCCAAACACTAATTTAATACAAATCTCCATCTTAATAAAATTTCCAAATGCTATTCTAGGTGGCCATCATTGTTAGGAAAATGAGTTGTTACTGTGAGGAATGTTCAATTTACTTGGTGGCACACTTGGCAAATTATCAGATGACCAGTACTACAACATATAAACAACAGAACAGATAGGAACACATATAAACTATACACTACAGATATAAAAAGTTCCAGTGTCATGATCTCTAAATTTTTAGACAAGGTAGAAAACTAGTTCAAATTAAAGAAATAATCTTGAGTTTGTTCTTGTTCCATGAACTCAGTAACTGAAGAATAAAAATAAGTAAGTATATCTAGGATCATCAGCTGATACAGACATACCAGTACACACAGATGGTAAATAATTTCCTATTTTCCTGTTGTCCTGCACATATCCTGTGATGACAGTGAGAAAGACAGACATAGAGAGTTTAACAGAACTAAAAATATTCTAGCTGTGGCTCTATTTGTTTCAAGGTTAGTAAGATAAATCCCATTTGTTCTTGACTGCATAATTAAGACCCTAATTTTTCAGATATCCTTCATGACATCTGAATTATCATACTGGTTAAACTTTTTCAAAAAAGTTGTCACTGTATATCACTGATCAATCTAGTCAGTCTGTCAAAATGGAGTAAGAATTGCCATGTATTAGATTAGCATTCTTTTATATATTTCTATATAAAGTTTTCAAATATCAGAATCTCTTTATTTCACTCAAACTGCTTTATGTATCTTCACGGGACCTAAAAATCCCCACGCAGTGGCTCATTACAGAGAGACACTCCTCTTACTCTTTCAGGACTCCCAGAGAAGATGACTCCTGCCTCTGCCTCCCAGCCTCATTTTCTGCAGGCAAGGTCTCTCAGTCATGCTAAGCATCCCGTTTCAGTAACAATCTTAACCTCATGCCATAGGTCACAGTGTAATAAGCATGTACAAGGAAAAGGAATATTTCCCAGCAGCTGTGCTGTACTTAGCTCTTTTATTGCAGAAATAAACCATGACACCAGAGTTAGCAAACACTATCATGAACCGTCAACCTAAATGAATGGGATAGCTGTTGAATAAAAACTGGCACAGGCATCCTGCTTCTGTTTACAGCTCTCCTTCCACCACTTGCATGATTTTTATTATTTTGTCTACTGAGCTCCTCATTGGAGGCAAAGTACATGTCCAAGAGGACATGAGATTTCTTTGGGACACCAGAATATACACTAAATAAATTAATAACTCCTCCTGGCCAATCCTAGAATAGAAGAAAACTTCAAAGAAGTTTGTTAGCTCTCTCACATCACTAACCATCCAGTGTGACAGAACACCTGTGTGTCCCTGTTACTCAGGTCATCACACATCCTGCACATGTTACCATAGAGGAAAAGGATTTCTGTGTCACAGACCAACTATGAGTCTCCAACTCTTCATTTCAGGCTCCCCTTCTCTTCTTATTCAGTCTAAACAACAAGAACCCACTCTACCAAAACACAGATGAAATTTTCACAGGCTGTTTCACAGTAAGAAAACTGACACGAAGGTATCACATGTTTAAGCCACAGTATTACTTCCTCTTCCATGGGAGAATCAAGTTCAAGTCTTCATCCTCTGAAAACTGAAACTAATGTATCATATCACATCTTTCCCCAATCCTTTCCATGGCTGCTTAGGGTTCAGATACAGCTACCGTTGTGGCATGCATCTGCAGCCTCAGAAGACTCTAGATGAACCCCTTGGGAAAAGCACACAGACTGAATTTAAGGTGCTGAACTAACACTTAGAATAATACACCTCATCCACCTAAGTATCCTGGAACGTGACAATGCCTTCTGTCCCGTAACTCTGCTGAAGAGGAACAGGCATCATCATGGGTGAAACACTCATCCAACTATGGTGAAAGTTCTAGCATTAATAATTTTATTGAAACAGAAAATGCATTGAAATAGCAAGCTATGGAAAAGAGGGATAAAATGAAAAAAATAGAAATCATAAAAAGAACCCACAGAATTTACTCTTCTTTCATTCATACATGTCAGTAATTTTGTTATCAAAGCTTAAATTTAGTTTGAAAAAAATGGAAGATGACATCTGTAAGTATATTACTGCTGGATTCTGCCTTTCAAGACAAAGTATATGGTTAAGGTCCCTGCCGTTGCAGATTAAAGCCAAGACAATGTTTTTTCAGGTAAGTAATGACCACTGTAGTATATGTATTTGTTAAGTACTATGATTAGGAGACAATTAAGAAAAAAAAAAAAAAGGAATAAATAGTTGAGATGACAAGATATCCAAAGACGATATAGCAAAATTTACAGGCCAAACCTTTCAGTGAAACTTTCAGTGCAGCTTGAAAGGTAAGCCATGGGAACCTGATGAAGTTAAACAAGGTCAAGTTCAAGGTGCTGCCCTTGGCTCATTGTAACTCCTATTATCAGTGCAGGCTGGGGATGAACGTAATGAGAGCAGCTCTGCCAAGAAGGACTTGGGGATGCTGGTGGGTAAGAGGCTAGACGTGAGCCAGCAATGTGCACCTGCAACCCAGAAAGCCAACAGTATCCTGGGCTGAAGCAAAACAAGTGTGGCCAGCAGGTCAAAAGACGGGATTATGCCCCCCTATTCCAAACTGTTGAGACCCGATTTGGAGCACTCCATCCAGCTCTGTGGCCTCCAATATAAGAAGAACACAGACCTGTAAGAGAAAGTCCAGAGAAGGGCCAGAGAAGGTGATTACAGGACTGGAGTGCCTCTCATATGAAAACAGGCTTGTTTAACCCGAGGAAGAGAAGGCTCCAAGTTAACCTTATTGTCAACTCTACCAGTACCTAAAAGGGGCTACAAGAGAGCTGGAGAGGGACTCTTTACAAGGCAATGTAGTGCTAGGACAGGGGGGTATGGCTTTAAGCTGGTGGACTGCAGGTTTAGATTAGATATTAAAAAGAAATTCTTTACTGTGAGGATGGTGAGGCACTGGAACAGGTTGCCCTGAGAAGTTGTGGATGCCCTATCCCTGGAAGTGTTCAAGGCCAGGTTGGATGGGGCTTTGAACAATCTGGTGCAGCAGGAGCTGTGCCTGTCCATGGCAAGGAGGTTGAAATTAGGTGATCTTTCAGGTCCCTTCCAACTCAAACTGTTCTATTACTTTATGCTCTTCTACTCTCATTAATTTTCTTCATGGACAATCCTTGCCAGGTAGGTAGATGCTGAAGGTAAAATGGGCTAGATGTTGAAGAGAATTATTATGTTTATATCTTGTTTCAAATCCTGAATTAAATTTACCAATCAACATCTAATTAGTATTTCAATCCTAGATCTCTACAAGCATTGGACTGTAACAAAGCACAATTCAGTGTTTCATAATTCATACAAAGGAGATATAGGAATTGGAAGCAGAGATAAATTAGTAAGAATAGAAGCAGCCTCTGATGTTCCAATTTGATGATTCTAATATTCAGATAAATTCACTTGGTTTAGACTTCCAGCTGGCATGACTATAACTCCTTATAGCAAGGCTTTAATTCTGTTTGAATTTATGCACCTCTATAGCACTTGCAGTGGAAATCAAGAGTCTCCAATAACGAATTTAAGCCTCCTTACTAAAGTACTGTTTTTCTTAGTTACCTTTTCAGATCTCTCAGAAGAATTCCAGAGCACAGGTGGAAAACCACTGTCAAAACAAGTAAATCATAACTATGTAATAACTAGATATACAAGAGAGAAAAGATAGCAGCAAGGTGCTGCCTAATTTGCAAAATTCCATTAATTTTTACAGTCTGTCACACAAATCATCAAGATAAAATGGTACCCAGCAGCTGGCAGATAATATGTGATACTCTCCTACACACCACTCTTCTCTCTTCTAAAGAGCTCACGCTCACAGATTGCCAAGGAGAAGCTACTAGCACAGACAGGGACAGCTCACAGCAGCAGCAATACTTGGCCGCAAAAAGGAGATGGGCAAGAGTAGTAACATGAGCTGCTCAAACATGCAGACACACATATGGCTTGTGTGTTAAATGCTGCAGGTGCCAGCTAAAGACAACATGATGGCTGCAACAGGCTTAATTCCAGAGTATTACTGAGATGAAAGACATCACTGGGCATGATCCCAGAAAATCTGGTTTGACACAGCTACTCCTGCTTAGAGCAGGAGGCCATATCCACAGAACAGCAATGGAGCTGGAGAAGGGTCTGGACCACAAGTCTGATGAGGAGTGGCTGAGGGAGCTGTGGCTGTTTAGCCTGGAGAAAAGGAGGCTCACGGGAGATCTTACTGTTGCCTACATCTACTTGAAAGGAGTCTCTGGGGGTGGGTGTTGGTCTCTTCTCCCGGTAACAAGTCATAGGGCAAGAGGAAATGCCCTCAAATTGTGCCAGAGGAGGTTTAGATTGGATATTAGGAAAAATTTCCTCACTAAAAGGGTGGTCAACATTGGAGCAAGCTGCCAGGGAAGCAGTGGAATCACAGTCTCTGAAATCATTCAAAAATCATGTAGATACAGTGCTTAAGGATGTGGTTTGGTGGTGAATCGGGCAGTGTTAGGTTAATGGTTGAACTTGCTCTTAGAGGCCTTCTACAACATTAATAAATCTATGGTGAATTGCAGACCTTCCAAGGTTGGATCTTTCCATCCTGAAAGAACATATAACAAAATTGTGACACATATGGTGAAGTATATGTCATTTTCAGAGCCCTCTAATAGGAACAATGCACCAAATAAATGAAAGAATACTAGTAAAACTGTACTAACACCAAAGGAGAATACACCTTCTTAGCTCAGATCTCCACACCTAACACTGGAAAGATTAAAAAAACAAAATGCAAACACATGCAAAAGCCAGGCATATAACACTACAGCTCATAAAACACTACCTTTAAAGTGCCGTTAATTTGTGTCATTTAGCTATTTCCCCTGTCCCCAAAGTAGACGAAGAAAACAGTGTTCTGCAACCATGCTTCCTCTGGTTCACTGCCTTTTCCTTCTGATAGAGAAATCAGTGATGAAATTGATGAAATGGATTTAAAGAAAAGTGGGGTGTGAAGAGTCATGCTCCAATCACTGTGAGATTCAGCTTCTCAGCATACCTCAGAACACTGCTCATGTTGCCACCGTGCATGCAGCCCTGGCCCATCTTTAAACCCAGCTGTCTGCCAAACACAAATATCAGCAACATATTGGCATGTTAAGTCAAATAATAACTCTCAGGGGAACATCACAGAGGAAGTGTTTCTCTTTCACTCATTACAAGTTAAAAGGAAAGTGCTTTTGCCAAGCGCAGCAGAAAGCATTCCTGTCAGGATCCAGTCATCACCCATTGCCTCCTAAAACACACTACTTGGAAAAGAACTATGTGGCAAAATACCCCAATTTACTGAGAAATCACTAATCAAAATTCCAAACCTGAAAAAGAGGAAATAAATTATATACAAATCTAGTGCTGTACATTTAGCTTTCCCTCTGTCACGTTTTAGTCTTTCATTTCTACCTTCTAATCAATGCAATGAACATCCTGAGGAGTCATCATTTGCTTCCTTCTAACAGAAGAACCTCATGGTCATCCTCATCTCTTTCCTAGTTTCATTGAATAGTTACTTATTTAATATGCTATTGACACTCACGTGCTGATATAAATTTGCTACACTTTCACTTCAAGGAAGTAATTCTAAAGTGAATAAAGACTGAACAATACTTTTTTGACATCTTCAAGATAGCTATTATGTTGCACATCCCTCATTTGCATTTATCAAGTCTCAATACAAGCTCAAAGACATATTCTTAGAATGCATCTTTAAAGCTGTGCATTAAAATTACTCTGTGCTTCTCTGCATGACAGGAATTCAGGCTTGTAACTCCCACTAGTATTAAAAACAGTCCATACACAAGTCCCATTGAATCCAGACAAGAAAAAAGCCACATAAATAATTTTTCCTGGAATTACTGAAATACTTCCAGGGCACTTTGATTTCACATTTAAACAGCAAGGAACTACATTATTCATTTCTTAACTGTAATACAGTATTTTAAAAACCATTTCAAATATGTCCTTGGTACACTTAAAGTCATCAAAGACCATAATCCAGAGAGAAAACCATTTACAACAATCTGCTATTTGTCATGCTAGAACTGTGAGACAATCACTAGAAGTCTGAAGTTTTCCAAGTGCTTCTGTTAAAAATATCCATGGCTATCAAACTACTGTTGGCTGTCCAAAAGAAGTATCTAAGCAATTCATTTATCTGATGTAAACCCAGCAATTTCCACTCAGACCCTGGATGCTTTAAAAGGCAAATCCTAAAAACTGGAGAAATGTGCTTTTTTTACAAGCAGCCTTGGAAAAAAAAAATCTGTTAGGAATTTGCTCTGCATTGAATCAATTCACTTAGCATAGATCCCAATTTCTGGATGTATTTAAGGAGGCAGCTTGCATGATTCAAGGTTAAAAGTTCATTATTATTTTTTTAAGTCTGTCACACAAAATAGCTAAATATTCTCATAAGGAGGGGATAAAAGCATTTGATCTACAGTAGATGATGAGCTGGGCTCATAATTATAAAGCTATTCTTATTTTTATACCCTTGCAAAGTGTAAGAGCCATGTCCAAGGTTGTCCTTAAAGATGTCCTTAACATAATGCTGTGAATGGCATTTCTTCTTTTTGGATATTATATGCTTTGATGATTAATTTAAACAAAAGTTTTAAAAGCTTCATGCAATATGAAGTTCAGAATGAGAGCTTTATCACACACACAATGAAGTTGACTCTGAACAGAGGAGAAAAAGAAATACTGGGCTCTGCCTGCATATTCACATGCAAAGTAACAACTCCCCTTCCCCACTACTACGTTGACATCATGCAGCATCTGCCTTCGACTTTCTGCATATGCTTTGAAAAGACACACCTCAGAAAATAAAAAGACAGTTTTAAAAGCAAAATAACCATTTTGTTACTTACAGCACTTGATAAAATGGTAATGAGACATTCTCTCATCTCAGGCTGTAGTCTTGCCACAGGTTTCAGCATTCTCTTCTGCTACAATTGTCATGCCCAGAAAATGCATTATTTAAAGCCCTTCCTCAGGTATCCAGTATACCTCAGAATACATTATTTAACATAGGTTCTGCTCCAGGATCTTGCAGAGGCTTCCAAGTCATCCTAATCTGGCTACTGGAGTTACGACAAACCTCTGTGCGTCTTGAAGCATGACTACTGCACGTGCTATTGTAGCACGATTGATTGACACCGCTCCTAATGCCACATCCCCAGAATAGAAAGATTTAATTGGTGTGCACTTGCAGACACATTCTTCCAGCACTGAGGTGTGCTGCTGCACTGCGGCTTTCACAGTCCTGCCAGTTAATGGCTTTTCAATAGCTTTCGAATAGCAGCAAACTAAGCTTGATGAGTGGGCTGGAATGAAATAGCAGAACAGGGGATCTTAAATTTTATTTGTGCATGTTTTTGGTGTGCCAAGTGTGACTACATTCTCAGCTTGTACTAAACGAGGATTATTTTTAGTTGACACCAGTTGCTGTGTGAATAGGAAATTGATATAGGTTGCCAAAAATAACCATCTTTTAGCATCACAGATCATTTTTCAGTATGTTATAAGGTAAAAACCAGGATACAGCTCATAGACATTTTCAAGCTCTCATGGTTTATGCATGGATTCATTTACATTGAGCTAAAACATGCTTGTAACATGTTTCTGTTTTATCATTTCTTTGTATTACATTGCATCTTTTTCACAGATGGAATATTTATGTCAGAAGAAAGAAACTGCAAGCTCTGCATGGTGTGTATCATGTTTATGCGCATGTTATCTAATGACATTTTAATCACTGATTGTAAGAAAAAAAAAAGCCTAAGAAAATGCATCCCTAAGAACAAATCCAAACACTTATTAACCACACTATGGAATAACAAGTCAATGCATACTGACGCATTATCCAGTTTCAGATTGAGGGCACACAAAAGGCAGACCTGCATTGTATTTTAAACATCCAGGCTGCAGCACCCTCTGAGAACAATTCCTGCATTACTTTTCCAAGAACAGTCACCCATGAATTTGCTTACTACTTCTGTGAGAAACCTGCAGCAGAAATACAGTATTTTTATAGAATTAAAAAATAATGTAAGAAAACTGTTCTCAGGGAAGAGTTACGTTTGTTTACCATGCATCATGCTACAGTCAACACCTCACTGAGTAAGAGCTCTTGTAAAGGGGAACTGATAGTCCAGCCATATTTAAATCTTTTATTCATCTGGAAGGGTTATCACCTACTATTTTGTATACATAGCATTTTTAACAGCTACAAAGTGTTAAAAGAACTACAAAGAGAAAAAGGTCTAACTAATTAGTGAGGATCACTAATTCAGATTCTATTAACTACTCTTCAAAGTTCCCACATGGGCAGAAAGATATATATTCACAGGCTTCCAGTGATCCATTAGCAAAACCCTTAGGTGATATCTCTCAGCTCCTAACAGCCACAGATTTCACATCTGGTTTTAGGTAAAATATGCACAGCAGTTCTTTTGCAGAACTAATTATTTAGGTGTGTTTCTTTCCTGAAAACAGTTTTCCAAAAGAAACTGAAAAAAAAAATATCAAGAAATACGCAGAGGGAAATAGGGATGAATTATATAAAACACAATACAGTAATTCCATTACCATGGAAACTTTTTTACTGTGAAGCTCAGAAGTCCAAAGTAATTAAATCTATCCAGACTGTCTTTCACACCTATATAACAGTAGGCCAGTTTAGGACATATGGCTTATAAAATAAACATACAGAGTGTTTCAAGAGGCAATGTTAGTCATAGTTCATAAGCAAGTGCCAAGTAACCTGATAAAAATCCCTTTCAGCAATACTTTTTGGTGGAGACATTCCTTTACAGGTTCATCTCTGGTGGTATCATCAGGCAGACAGACTGCCAAACCTAATAATATCACGCTTCCACCAACCCACACTGGTTAAAACCAGGACTCTTGGTAAACACTGGTGCATGGGAGAAATGAACAAATGGTGCATTTCAGAAGACAGAAGAAAAAGGAGGAAGCATCATCTCTGGCTTGAACAAAATGTGAAGAAAAAGTATTTGGATCTCATTTAAGATTGTAACGTGTTTATCTGTTGAATTAGGATGATGGAATTTTGTAGCATGTATGTAACAGGTTAGACTACATCCTACATCCTGCAACGAATGAGAGATGGAATTCCACAAGGCCAAGTGCAAGGTCCTGCACCTTGGCTGGAGCAGCCCCTACTCTCACTATAGCCCGGAGGATGAAGAGATTGAGAGCAGCTCTGCCGAGAAGGACTGGGTGTTACGGGTGGATGAAAAGCTGGATATGAGCTGGCAATGTGTGCTTGCAGCCCAGAAAACCCACTATGTCCATCACGGCAGACACATGCATGTGGGTTACATCAAAAGAAACATGACCGGCAGTTCAAGGGAGGTGATTCTGCCCTTCTACTCTGCCTCTGTGAGAACTCATCCCTAAAAACATCCAAGGTCAGGCTGGACAAGGCTCTGAGAAACCTGATCTAGCTGAAAGTGACCCTGTTCACTGTAGAAGGGGGTTTGACTAGATGACCTTTAAAGGTTTCTTTCAACCCAAACTCTTCTATGATTCTACAGTCCTTCACAGAGAGTATTAAGGTACAGGACAGACTCTTGAATGCTGCAAGGTGTTGACGTGATAATTATATCAGACTAACTGGGAACAGTGCTGCTCTCTATACGGCTAACACACTTCTGATCTCTTCTAACATACACTAGTCTGTGCAATCAGGGAAGCAACTGGGACTGTTGGACAAGGGAGAGTTACACCATAACTTGAGTCTGTGCCTTTCAACTGTATCATTGGACATGCAAGTCCATGGGGCAGCACGTACCCACCTGCAGCAGGGCACTGTGCACTCTGCCATTCTCCAGGTGTCAGTGTGCCAAAAATATGTGGTTGGCTGCTAAAGTATGAATAACAGCCTCCAGGTGAATGGAAGAAAGGCCAAAAATTTTCATGAGGTGACACCTGGCAGATGACAACCTCAACATGCCTTTCATTTCAGAATATCCCATTTCATATTTTTTAATTCTATAAAATATTTAGCTTTATTACACAGGTAATTATCATTATGGGATTTTGCAAAATAAGTGAAAGCTTAAATGGAAAGAGAACACCATTATATATTCCTGTCAGCAAGAAGCTCTGACACATTTTGAAGGACTAAAAAAAAAGCAGCACAAAAAAGAGGAGGGAGGAAAAGGACCCAGAAATATGGTGGAACGAAAACACTAGGCAGAATAAGTAGCATGAAATGGAGAATGAAGAGAAATGAGAACAATGGACAACTACAAGTGCAGAGACAAGATGAAATTTGGTAAGAAGTTGCAGCTAAACTTGAGGCAAAGGGCCACAACAGGAACACATAAGAAGAAAAACTCTGATTTATCTGTTGGAAAGACACATTATTTGCACTGCAACTTTTTGTTAGGCTGGAAAGTAAAGGAAGAACAAACAGAGAAGAAACAACAATATTCATGGTGGTAGTTGTCCACGTTATATACAAAGATTTGAAGTGTGAGAACAAAAACAAAGACTTAGTTTTCTGAGATGAGTCCAAAGGAGGGAATACTTAATTGACAGTAATTTAAAAAAAATTAAAATTGTTTATTTCAAAAAAATTTGTTTATTTACAAAAAAAGGGATATTAGTCATGTTAGGTATTTTCTCCTGACTGAACTTCAAGAATAAAAAAAGAATTCAGAAGAGAAAAAAATATCAACAACACTTAAAATTTGACCATGCAAACTGTGGAAGTACATCTAGACAAGCTTTAACTGCATTGTAAAGCTATTTCTTTCTGAGCATCTGGTAACACAGTCACGTTTTCAATCACAGCCCCACCGGTTCTTAAAAGACTGCACCACCATTTAAGTCTACAAAGAGGCACAAGTGCTCTTGGACTGGAGGACAAAGATTGAGGTGGTCTTAAACCTGATGGTAAAATACTCGAGGTATTTGATTTTGTCCAGCTTAGCAAAAATAGAGGTAAAATAGAAACAAGGTCAAAAACAAGATACATATGGCCCTTCAGGAAAAATGTCTTACTACTTCTCCCTGTGGAGAGAAAACAGCCAATTTCATGCTTTGTACAAATTCAGCATTCAATGAAATTACAGAGGTTTTAAAATTGAATCTTGTCACCAGTCAGCCATTGCTAGGATAGCTTTTTTTTTGTAAGATAAACATACATTTACAGACTGCCATCTCAGAGTAGACACTGCTTTCATATCTCAATTTCTAAGGCTCCAAACTTGGAATGCTTCCTACAATAACCTAGCAAACAAAGCCAGTTTAAAATAAGGTTTTGCTGTCAAGAACTGACACAGTGTATTGCAGTACAGTCACGTAAATATTTTATTCCTCTTCCAGTGTCTTCTGGTGTCACGAACGACTGAACATCTAGTATCTTATAATTCACATATAATGGAAAAATTTGATAGGGAAATGCAAAGCTACCTGAAAACAACCTGAATAATGAAAAAAACACCATTGACTACTGGTTTTAAACACAAGACAGACGCTCCCCATCCATGCTATTTTCTTTCAGTGCAACAAAGCTTGCCACATTCCTTCAGATGCTACAATTTTGCATTACTTAGGCATTTAAGATTGCAGACAAAAAAAATTGAATGCAGAGCAACATTTGACATTGCTCATATGTTTTGACAAATGATACTGCTTAGCAATCAAACCTTGGCCATACTATCCAGCTGCCAACAAACTACGCTTCAAATAACATCCGGCAGCTGTGTGTTTCAAGAGTAAGCCAGGGATGAGCCATAGTAGATGTTGATACTTAGCAAGAAGGACTCTGTATTAATTTACATGAGTCACAGCAGAACAAAACACAGCAGTATTTCCAAAACAATTTTCGGATAAACTTGCTGGTAAAACAGATGTGAGGTTTGCTCCAGATAGCAGCAACAAACCAAATCTAATCATTCAATCAACACTCAGAGTGTGCTTGACCTCTAGAGGAGCAGATAACTTTTTCTTTTCTCTTCCCTTCATCCAACCTTTGCACACTTTCTTCCTCTCCCTGGAAATGCCTTTTTTTTCACTGGAAACACCTTGATTTTTTCAGAAAGCAGGCAACTTCCTCTCATTTTTCTACCACTGGACTGAATCTTTACAGAATGAGAAAACTGAAAAAATCCTTTTTCTGTTTCTCTATAGTGTTACAACTGAATGTATATGGGTGGACTAATCTGTAACTATTTTTTAATTAATTGAAAACAGTAGTTTAACTTGGACCACTGCAAAAGCTGAAGAAGGAAGTGACAGAATCAGAGTCTTTTGAGACAGTAGGACAGCACAGAGGATTGGGTGGCAACTGATGTTTTTAGAGAATACTAGGTGTTCAAAAAAAAAAAAAGAAAGAATTGATGTTGAAGACTTGTAAGCGGTGTTGAAGTGACAGTATTGTAAATTAGCCAATCATGACAACAAAAAAACCTACAAAAACAAAATCACATGCAACACATGCAAGTGCTATAAAACAAGAACAGCATGAATTTAAATTTTAACTGAAATTACAAGACACTGAGAGGAGTTCTGTAGACACAAGATGAGTATTGGAGAGCTGACAATTACTGTGCTGACAATTAGGATGTACATCACAATTTCAATATAGACACTGCAAAAAAAAATATAGGACATTATTATATATAAAACAATCTGAACAGCAAAGACTAAGCTTAGGCAGAAAGGGCTACCCAAGGCCTATTTCATTTTCTGATTATTCTACAGTTCTTTTTATGTCACACTAAGTTCAGTATCACTTCTTTTTGAGAAACCATCTGCACTCTATTTTTCAGGTAACTCAGCACAATTTGTTAATGCATACTTGGCCCCCACTTATTTTCTAATAATGCACAGAAAGTTAGTGGGACTTAGGAGGAAAGGTATGGAAAACTACATGTCACTTTTATTAAACTGACTGGGCTGTCAGGTGTGCACAATGTAGCAACACGCAGCTAGGACAGTCTCTCTGTTTCTGCACCCTTTCCAGCCTCTAATGAATGTATTTATTTATTGCCTCTTTTTGTCTTTGTCTGCAAAAACACTTAAAGATTTCATCATTCTGACCACAAAGACCAGGTGAGAGTCTGAGTTGAAAAGAACAATAATCAAATCAAAGGATACGATCATAATAACTTTTTACATCATATAAATACTGTATTTGCTTTGTCTGGCCAGGTTTTGGTAGCAGTGGAGGCTAACCCATCTCCAGCAGAGCCAATGTCAGCCAGCTCCAGGATGGATCTGCCACTAGCCAAGTCCAAGTCAATCAGGAATGACAGTAATGCCTCTGTGAGAACATTTTTAAGAAGGAGGAAAAAAAATTATTAAAAAAAAAAAAAAGTTATTGGGGAGATGAAAATTGCAGCCAGAGAAGAGCAGAGTGAGAATACGTGAACAACAATGCAGACACCAAGGTCAGTGGAGAAGCAGGGGGAGGAGATGCTCCAGGAGCTGGAGCTGAGGTTCCCCTTCAGCCTGTGGTGAAGACCATGATGGAGCAGCTGTGTCCCTGCAGCCCATGGAGGACCACAGGGGTGCAGAGATTCATTCACCTGCATCAGATGGAGAAGCCCATGCCAGAGCAGGTGGATGCTGGAAGGAGGCTGTTACTACATGGGAGACTCATGGTAGAGCAGAGTCCTGGCAGGGGACATGCTGATCTGTGGAGAGAGGAGCCCATATTGGTGCAGGGTTTCCTCGCAGGACTTGTGGCCCTGTTGGTAATTTGTAATACAGCAGCCTGCAAGCTCAGCTAATTGGAAATGAAATAAAGTGTCTATTCTTAAAATAAGTACCATTCCCTTTAGCAGGTGTGTATGAGCTCATTATATTCAGCTGAACACAGTTTGTGAGAATGGAGGTAAAATGAATGCTAAAGAGAATGGGAATTAAAATTTTTTGAGAATATAATTGGATTCTGATAACCAAGCTACTTGGCAGTGATGTAAACTTTCAGGCAAGCTGCACTTTCTCACAGGATGATAATAAAGAGATACCCCTGCAGAGAGGTTGCGGGGAGCAGCACACCCACACTATCTGTAACTCACTTACTTGAACCCAAACACCTGGCTCTAAAACGATGAAAAAAGAGTAAGTGAAAGCCTCTAAAACTGGACTTCATGTGTCTGTATCTTTCATTTAATCAACGGTTCCCTGTTCCACCTATGTGACTCCTCTATATGAGTGTCCGTGGTAACTCACCCGCAGACCCATGTTGAAGCAGCCTGTGCCTGAAGTACTGCACCTCATGGAAAAGTGACCCACATTGCAGCAATTTGTGAAGAACTGTTGCCTGTGGGATGGACTCACATTGGGTAAGTTCGTGAAGGACTCTCTCCTATGAAAAGGACCCTACAGGGAGCACGGGAAGAACGTCTCTCTCTGAGCAGTGGCAGAAAGAACTTGTGATGAAATGGCTGTAACCCTCCTTCCATCTCCCTGAGCCACTGCAGGGATGAGAAGATAGAACTTGGGAATGAGGAATGGGTGAGATGAAGGCGTTTTTAAGATTTATTTTACTTCTCATTATCCTGCTCTGTTTCTGTTCATAATTAATATCTTCCCTTGGAGTCTATTTTGCCCATGACAGTGAACAGAAGGGATCTCTCACGGTCCTTATCTCACCTCATGACCCCTAGGTTATATATTCTTTTCTCTGTCCAGTTGCAGAGGGGAGTGATAGAGCAGCTTTGGTGGATACCTGGCACCTAGCCAGGGTCAACCCACTGCAGATACCAGGATATTGCTTGAAGATGGCATGGACAAGTTGATAAACTCAGTGAACAAGAGATATGCAGAATTTACTGCGCTCTGCTTGAACATAATAAAATTAAACTTCCTTCTCAAATTAGTAAAGATAAGTAGCTGACAAGAAATATGCAGCTGCTAGGAGAGAAGGAATGAGAAAAGTATACAAATAAATGAAGAAACAGAGTCAGAGTAAGATGATTATTAAAGGCACTCAATGTCCAAGCAATGGTAAGAAAGCAGTAACTCAATATAATTCTAATAAAATTATCTGAGGTCAAAAAAAGGGCAATTAGTGAGGCAGGTTATAAACAAAGGCCATCAGAAAGATGGTGGAAAAGAACTTCCCCCATGTGAGCAGTGGACAGGTCACAGCTGAGATGCCAGTGAGCAAGAATAGAAAAAGCGTGGATTCCCCAAACAAAGACTGCGAATGGTATGTAGAGCACTAAAGATTAATCAGTAAATCCATGATGCCTCAATAATCACTTCCTTCAAACAGAAATAAATGAAATATTCAGATCAGATTTCTGTGTTTTGAACAAACATGAAAAATAAAAATGAAATTCCTCAAGTCAGCAAACAGCTGATTTACACATGAACAAGCAAAGAGTAAGGCAGCTTTGTACAGTTACGGCACATACCGCTAGAGCATCAATAACCATCAGCACATGATCTAAATTTAGTTAAAATTCAGATAACTGGAACCCAGTTTTTCTATTTTATAATGTACTTCATGTTATATTTCATTTCTCAATGATTTAAAAACCTATGGAACCTATTCTTACAACATAATGCATTTATTTTCTTACATAGAAGGCTGGCTATTCATAACAAACAGAAGATTAATTTCTTTACCCACAAATAAATTTACTCTTCTAATCAAACGCTGTATTACAAAAATTGTTACTATTGTAATGTTATTTCTTGGAAATACAGTAGTAATTACCTTTTATTTCAAACAACAAGGGATATCTGAGAAAGTAACAAAAAGAAGTGCACAAGCTAATAGGGTCTATAAAGAAGAATTATCCAATGTGGCAATTCCAACCAATTTATAAGGGTTTTTTTTTTTTTTTTTTTCTTTT
>VXBA01005783.1:111304-163959 GCA_013399895.1 Serilophus lunatus | reverse complement strand
TTTTTTTTTTTTTGCTTTCATTTATATTAGAATTTTCCTTCAGAATGAAAAGAAGCATTCACTCAGCAGAGGGCAAACTGAATAAGAAATTATTTCCTTCACCCTTTAGCCAAGATACCTTATGTTGAAGTCTCCATGGATTGCCACTCAATGCTGTAAATTCTTAGAAGAATAAAAAGCCACACAAGTTGGTGCTCATTATAAACAATTCCTTCATTCTTAGATTTTAGACTCAAAATCAGTAGGGGTTTTGTCATTGCCTTTAAAGGGAGCAAAGCTAAACATTTTCATGTGAATGACTTAAGATTATGAGAAAATTACATAAATTAGCTATCCTGGAAAAAAGAACTAGGAATTACGCATAGCATACCAAGACTAATTTGCTCAGCATCTTCCATGTGATCCTGTTACACTTGGTGTTAATCGGAGACTATGCATTTATCCATTTTCAACATCTTTGTCATTTCAAAACCACTTTTCCTTGTCATTGCCAATATATTTTTGTCATGATGGAGGACAGCATAGCACTACTTAAGGCTAATTTGTCTAGAGAAATCAGTGGAATTATTTTTTCACCAAACCTAGGTTCAACTTCATTTCCTTGGCTGAAGTCAAGAGTGGATAAGCACCTTTTGCTATCAGTCCTTATAGATCTTCTATGTAAATCAAACATCGCATCGACATAGTTTATTCAATTCAGTTCTGTATGTTTTAAGAAAAAAAATCATTACATCTGCTAAAAAATATTAGCATTTACTGACTATAATTACAGTGTCTGAAACTAACACATATTTAGAGTGTTTGCTAAGGACATTTTCATATTAGGATGCATTTAATCATCAGAAGCAATTTCAAAAATGGAATTTAAATATATAACAACTATAAAGGCTTAGTACACAGACACGCCAACAAAAAAATGGAAAGGCTCAAAGCTCTGCGATATAAAGATTTCTTTTTTTTTTTTTTTTGTGTGTGTGTGTGTGCCTCTGGATTTTTTCTCCTTTTGATTAGAATACCATACATAATGCAGAAGACAAGCTACAGATCATTTTTTAAGGTTCAGTCTAAAATGGGTAATCACATTTAGAATACTCTAAAGTCAGTACAGGTCAAAGAGTGAGTAAACAGGGTCCTTCAAAGACTAACTTAGGAGATCAGATAACCTATACAAAAGGTAATAAAAAAATATGATTTAGTAGATACAGATATTTCACAGTGAGACTGGGGGCGACAAGGCAGGTGAGAAAATCTTCCTCACTGAGTTAAGCTGCAGATGACGGATCTATGGAATAAAGAGGACAGCTCATGATGTGCCAAAGGGACATTGTGTCTCAGGAGAGTTAAGGAACTACAACATGGATAAGTGACATTAATATACTCCTGAGAGGTATAAACGTGACTGGAACCTCTGAGGGAAAAAAAAGAAGGGATGCTAAATCTGATGAATGCAATCTGTGATGCAAGACAAAAACACACAGTGCCCTAGACAATACAGCCCAGAAAATCTGCTGCTAGTTAGCTGGATAGAAGGTTTTCCACATTGTCGTGGGTTAGATGAGGGAGGGGAAGGGGGTTTTGGCTTTTAAAACTTTTTTTTCTCTTTTTCCTGAGAGGAGGAAGCAGGTGAGGACAGTAAGACCCCCTTCTCTGGAACTATGCGAGGCCAGGCCCATCCCCACAGGCATGGAGTGCTCCCAGGCTGAGCAGGGCTGGCCCAGCGTGCGGGACCAGCCCGGCCGGGGCCGCCTGGGCTGCGCCTGGGCACAGAGTGCCCCCAGGGCCCTTGGGGCTGGGGCCAGCCCGGCCCAACTTGCACTCGGGTGTGGAGTGCCCCCAGGGCCCTGCAGAGGAGAGGCTGCAGGGCCGGGGCCAGAAGCAGCGGTGGGGTGGCACCACCACCCCGCCAGGCACAGTGTGGCTCTGCTGGGCCCAGACCGGGGCTGGGGGCAGCAGCCCCAACCTGCGGCAGCCCGATGGCTGCTCTGGCCACTCCCTCCATGGGCAGTGCCGCCAGCCCCACAGTGCTGGCAGCGGGCATGACGTCAGTGGCAGCCCCTCTCACGGCAGCCACGGTGAGCAGGGCAGGGCCAGTCCCCAGGCCAGCACCACCATGCAGAGTGGACCCATGGCGGTAGGTGCAGCCCCACAAGCAGTGCCGCTGGCATCCCTGGGCCCCTGAGTGCCCGCCGCGAGGCTTTTCGGTAGGAGCGCCATATTGCCTCGTGGTGAAATCTCAGAAAGGGGGCGGCACCCAGAGCCTTCGTCCGATGGAGAAGCACCACACCCAGGAAGGGTGCCTCGAGAAAACCCGAGAATGGGCACCCCATAAAAGCTGGAGGAACAGAAGTTCTGCCTCTTTCTGCTCCCTTCGGTGCCACAGAAAGGCATAGGTCCCTTATAGCTCCCTTGCACCGTGGTGTCATCACAGTTGGCTCTCCCTCATCTCGCTTGGTACGGGCAGCAGCATGGCATCACCGGAGCTCGGGCAATGACAGCACAGAACTACCTGGCAGCGACATGAATGTGGTATTTCTCCCCTTGGGTTCCTCTGAGGTTTGTATTCACTGTCGTTCTTTTCCAGCAGCTCTAGAGTGGTACCAGTGCCATCCATATTGTAGGCTCCCTTCCTTCCTTCCCTTGCACCATAGCCCAGAAACCAGCTCGGAGGAGCAGTTTGTTATTTTTCTTCTTTTACAAAATACTGTTGGGTTGGTTTTGTGTAATTGGTTTATGCGTTTAGTCGGGTTCCACAGCTCATATAGCTCCTAAATAATAAACTGGTTTTGGTTGTTGTCTTTCTATTGAGTCTCTCATCATTGGTAGTGCCCCCTAGCGTCCAAACCAGGGCACATATTCCAACATTTTAGTATCAAATTAATAGCTAATTTTGCATTTGCTGCTTTTGCAGCTTCTTGTTGTTTCCCTTCTTTTTAATAAATATTTGAAACTATTTTGTATCTTATAAATAATTTTTGTTTACAATTATCTTAAACTACAAGCAATTTCAAGGTTGTTAGGTAAAATCAAAGAACTTCACATAAATTTACTATGATTTAAACAGAGGAGGTACAACATCTCTGTAGTGAACATCTAAGTTGCCAGCATAAGCAAACACACTGCTACAAGCCATAGCTCTTTGATGGCTACCTCGCATTGTTCCTTCGATGAGCTGGCAATCCCTGGCTCACCAGTGATCCTCCACCTGGTAAACTGAGAGCCCTGCAGCTCCCCAAGATAGTCTCCGAGTATTTAAAAAATGCTACACAAGAAGCACAAAATGCACAAAAGGAACAAAGTGCACACAGCGTGTCTCAGCTATTAAAAGCAGAGAACCTAGCTACTCTTCTACAAAAAATAAGCCAGCAATAAACAGTTGGAGGCTACCACTTTCTTCACAGACTTTTTTCTCTTAATTCTTCCCCATACTCACAGGGGTACACAATGGACAAAGAAATGCTTTCCTACCAAAAAATGGCACTTTTTTTGCCATTTGCTTTCTTTCCCAAAACCTGGCAAAAAGTCCAGGTTTTTAAACAAAAAATGTTGGGGGGTTTAATTACTCTCCAATTTGAGACAATACAATCATGTCCTGGAGACTCAGCAATACTTTTTTTCCTATTTTATCAGCAGGATATCAAGAAATGGCGCTGGAGAAGAACACTGTCAGGCAAGAGAGTAAGAGCGCACTCAAGGTCTATTACTTCCAGCCCTACTGGTGACTATGCCCTGAGTCATTCATGATGGAAAAGAAACACAACTCTGCAGCTGCTCTCTCTGCAGCCCCACCAGCTGCTCTAAACCTATCAAGGGCAGAGAAACCACAGAGAAAAGTGAGCGGCTGGCTGACAGCTGTAGGGCTCTCATGAGTACATCCATCAGTTCAGCTCCAGCTGGCCACCACCCTGCAACTCACAGTCTGGGATTGCTGCTCTTGGATTGTGATGTCAAAGACACCAGCCCTCAGGTGTTGGCTCAGCCGACCCATATGGTCTCCTAACAGAGCAGCAGCATAGTGAGGCCAGATAAAGCAGAGATCTGTAGGCCCTTGGCTCTGTGTATTGCAGAGAGGTGGTAGCTTATCAGTTCCTGGCAATGATGTTTGATGGGAATCTTGCTGTAAGACATAGAAGCAATTGTTCTCATTACCAGATACTTCCTAGGGTAGTGGCAGGCTGAAACATAGGAGAAGGCAAGACTGAATGACTTTGAAAAGCCTTGTAGAGTAAGGAAGGGCAGAGCTGTGCCTGACTCAAATGAACCATGGGACATGTTGGGATTCATCCCAGAATCTTCAAAGAGCTGGGTCATTGCAAAAACTCTCTCAATGGCTTTTGAGCAGTCTTGGGAATCCAGAGAGGTCTCAGTTGACTGGAAGCTGGTGAATACTGTCCCAGTTTTCAAGAAAGGCAAGAAGGAGTACCTTATAAAACTCCAGGCCTGTTACTCTAACTTCAGTGCCTAGTAAAGTTATGGAGAAAATTATTCTGGGAGGTATTGAAAAATACCTGAAGGACAACACAGTCACTGGTCACAGCCAGCACAGTCTCATGGAAGTCTTGCTTATTGATTTCCTTTTATGACAAGCTAATCCATCTAGTTGATCAAGCCAGTTGATGCAGTCTTTCTGGATGTCAGTAAAGCTTTTGATATTTTCTCTCACAGTATTCTTCTGGACAAAATGTCCATCCCACAGCTGGATAAACACATCACATGGTGGGTGAGTGCTCATGGGTTGAGCACAGAGGGTAACAGTGAATGGGTGACATCAGACTCATGATCTGTCACTAGTGGGGTTCCACAGGGCTCCAACTTAGGCCTCGTGCTTTTCAACATCTCCATAAATGATCAGGAAACAGGACCAGAAGGGATACTAAGCAAGTTTGCAGAAAACACAAATCTGGAAGGAGCTGTTCACTCCCTCGAAAGCAGGGATTCCCTGCGGAGAGACCTCGACAAATCACAAGACTGGACAATGATCAACTCCACAAAGTTCAACAAGGGAAAGTGCCAGATTCTTTCGCTGGGATGGGGCAACCCTGGTTGTATGTACAGAGTGGGGAATGACATGCTGGAAAGCAGTGCTACAGAAAGGGACCTGAGGATCCTCGCTGACAGCAAATTGAATATGAGTCAGCAGTGCCCTAGCAGCCAGGAGGTCCAACTGCGTCCAGGGAGGCATCAGGCAAAGCATCAACAGCCAGTCAAGGGATGGGATTGTACCGCTCTGGTCTGCATTTGCGTGGCCTCACCTTGAATATTGTATGCAGTTTTGGCCACTGCTATATAAGAAAGACATTAAGCTATTAGACAGTGTTCAAAGCAGGACAACAAAGATGGTGAAGGGCCTTAAAGGGAAGCAGTATGAGGAGTGACTGAGGTAACATGGACTGTTCAGCCTGGAGGAGACTGAGGGGAAGTTTCATCACAGTCTACAACTTCTTCGCAAGGGCAAGAAGAGGGGCAGAAACTGATCTCTTCTCTGTGGTGACCAGTGACAGGACCCAAGGGAATGGCCTGAAGTTGCATCAGGGGAAGTTCAGGTGGGATATTACAAAAAGGTTCTTCATAAAGAGGGTGGTTGGGCATTGGAATAGGCTCTCCAGGAAAGTGGTCACAGCACCAAGCCTGACAGAGTTCAAGATGTGTTTGGATGATACTCTTAACGTACGTGGTGTGACTCTTGCAAATGGTCCTGCACAGGGCTAGGAGTTGGATTCAATGATCCTTGTGGGTACCTTCCATTTCCAGCAGTCCCATAGCTGGAGAGCTGCAGCAGCAGTGTCTATCCTGTTGAAAAACTTTTCTTTTTTTGACTCCAATGAAAATCTGGGGGAGAGACCAGAAGTCTGAGAGCAGTGAGGTGAAGATAATGCTGCTTTGACATGCATTAGCCTGAGACAAAGTTTTCACTTTGACTATTTGCACAATTTTGCCTTACACATGGTAATGGACCTTTTTCGTCCAAACTTCATTTTCTGTCTCTTAAAAGTATCTTCCAAAACCCTCAACCTTGATGTCCTCACTCTGATCTTTTACTGGTTTGGTACTTTTGAGTTGCATTTTTATTTGTGTCTGCTATCCCTGTTAGCCAAAGGAGGAGGCAACTCCTCCCTGGTAAGGAACATAACTCTTCCGCTTAGCTTTTGGCTGCTCGTTGTGTGGCTGTGTACCAAGAAGGGCACTCATGGAATATTCCTGCTGATTAGTACCTTAATTTAATAGCACGCTTTTCTAAAAATGAGGGTCTCTACAGTTAGTTACCTGTATATCTTTGGTCTTTTTAATAAATAGTTATACACATAAATTACAAGAAAATTTTTAAACAAAATCTGAGAACAAAATCTCTTGTGTAACTTGCTAAAACAGTAGGTTTGTTGTGCACAGAGAGGATTTGCTGGCAAATGCACACAGGCTACTGTTTGAATAGGTAATGTCATGGTCCATCTACTGCTCTTGGATGACCCAATTGTACTTATTCCCCTGTAGGAACACCACAAAGAACATCAGTGTTCGTTTTTATAGAGTATGAAGTATTCAAGAAGGAAATCAGTGTGAGAGCTAGACTATATTCCTTTCAGTTTCTGTTTAGATCTACATCTGAAAGGAATAATAACCCATCAAAGAAGACAATTTAACTATGACAATATTTAAGTTTTGAATGGCAGCAAAAAGACTTTAACTCTGTTTGGCATTGCAGCTCTCTGTTGATAAACTAGGTAAGGAAAGCTTAGTTTTTTTCAGATGATCCATGTTATTTACCTGCACCCGAGAGATGAAGAACAGATGTTTCACAAGTAAGATTTATGTATAAATGGTTGGCAGTAAACAAAGTTTCACATGAAAATGGCATTAAGGTGTATGTCCATACTGAAATGTCAAGAAGAAAACCGAAGAACTAAATCACGTTTTACAGAAATCATATATTATCAACAAGACATTATTTTCAAGAAGCTGAAAGCAAAAAAAATTAATAGAGAGCTACTCATAGAAGACATAGAATACATAATCACAGAAAATAATATCTAAATCATAATCTATGGAAAAGTCTACACATAAAGGTTGTAATGCTGCTCATCTACTGAAAACTTCCCTACTGAAGCAGCCACATGACTAGAAAAAATGTAGTATTTATCCTGGAAATGTAAATTATCATTTGCCTGCTTTACCACGATCCATATTTGACATTCCATGAATATGATCTCATCCACAGAAAAAGCATACCATGTTTGTAAGACTTGATGGCATAAACTTCCTAGCCCCTGCTCTGAAACATATACCTCTCTACATGGGTGCACAATTCCATTCCATTTATTATGAAATTTTTATTTTTCTCTCCTTAAGGAGCACAATGAAGATGTCTAGGGGAATTTTATTGTGCACCTGTGGGGATTGTAGTGGGTGCTTTCCCACTACAGTCTTTCTGCCTTGACTGTCCCCAAACTGACACATGCAATCAAGTACCTGCAGCACACAAAGAGCAAGGGAGAACAAGTTATGCTGTCATGCTGGCAGAACATTAGCAGAATTCTCAAACTGACGGATTTTGAAGAATCACACAGCGCTGCAACCTGCCCCATACATAAGCCTGAAGAGCCTGTTAAATTCAGAGGCCCATCAGATAGTTGTACATATCCATCCTAAAGTACAGCACCATAACCTATGCTTTGATTCTGCACGTAGGTGCGATGGCTGCAGTCAGTCAGTCAAGAGAGCAGCCACCCTCTCAATGGCCAGCCCACCTTGTCCCTGGCATTTCAGTCTGAACAAGGCCAAATGTAAAGTTACGTGAGAAATATATACAGCTATGCATCAGTACGAAGCACCAGATGCATACATCTTCCAGTCCTTTTATGTGTTTGAACATGATTAATTGTATCTGCATAGAGAAAACTGCTGTGAATTGGGTACAGCTTTTCCTGGTGCAGCCATGAAATAGGAAACAGTAATATGAGAAATGGCATCAGTGGGAATATCTCACTCCACAATAACCTTGGCACAAAACACGAAAATCATAAGGACATTACCTGTACATTTTAAGGAAAAATGGGTTGTCAATCAGCTTCAATAGTATCTTTGAATCCTTGGACAACATGAACAGATTTGGAGCAGCTTTAATTTCCTGAAAACACGCAGGTTGTAAAAACACACAAGTGTTCTTAAGCCAAAACTGTTATGCCCAAAATCAAAGAAAACATCTGTAAATGGTGTAACTTGAGTTTCTGGCACTATTTTTATTACTATTTTCAAAGAAAAAAATTATTATCTATCTCCAAAGTAATTTTATGAGTCCAACACATGTTCTGCTCCTATAAAATATATGAACAGCTCTGACAGTGAATTACGACTGTCGCTTATTAGCCACCTACCTAAAATACTAGCTATGTTACTGGAAAAATCAAACCAGTTTTACACACAGAATATAGATTATTAGATAGGTTATATTATATAGAGAAAGCACCAGATGTGACTCTTGTTGATAACAGAAGCAATTTTGATTCAGTTTATTTGACACTTTCAGCTCTGCCCTTGAAGTGTCCTCAGCCTGCTTCATATGTTCTTAACCCTAAGAGCTGAAGCCACCTACTTCCAGAAACACTACTCTCTCATTCAGCATCTTCTGCTTATTTCTCACACCCTATGCTCCCTTCAATTCAAAAAGACTGGAAGAAAAACACAAACAACATATAAACCATTACACTTGCATTTAATTTCTTTTCACGCCATGTCACATTGCTGATATCTTTAAACTTGCATAAATTAATTCGCTTTAAGGAATTATTTTTGTTTACAGCGTTAACAAAGAATGTTTTATCTGATGGGAAAGAAGTTGTTACCACATGAACAAAGGAAACATTCATAACCTAAAGGACGGGGAAAAAATATCAGAGAAAGGATAAACATATATGAGTTAAAACCTGTTTTCAACACACTTCATCAGAACTGCAAGATCAAGCCTTTAATGAGAAAGAGATGCGGCTGCAAACAAAGAGTAGAAAGAGACCTTCAGGAAAGAGAAGACTTTTGAGTAACCCTGTCTACAGCGGGTCCATGGGTTGGGAGAAGATATTCTACCTCAGACCACTAAACTCAAGACTTTTTAGGATGCCACATTTTTTTAAATTGAAAGAGTTATTTTTAGTTTGTTCTGTGTAAGACGATCTTGTTGTTAGATCATGCAACAATAACAGCAACGTTTTAAATGAAAAGAAAATCTGATATACTGAAAATATATGGCAAATTATTTCATTAGAGTATACTAGCTAGGAAAGCATGCCTGGAAATATTATGTACAATAGAGTACAGGATAATAGTAAATCCAGGAAGTCATAGCAGCAAAAATAAGAATGCTAACATGTCCTGCTGAGAGGATTAGGTATTTATTTTATATTACATATAAATATTTTATTTTATTAGGTATTTATTTTATATTACATATAAAATCTTGAGAAGTTTCTTTGCAGATTAAATTAATCCTCACCATTTGCTCTTACAAAATCAGATTTTTATTTGATTGGTTTTTAAATCAAAGTCCTTTTATAATGAAAGCATTAAAATGGAAGCATTAAAGGCTATTCAAAAATGGCCTTTTTGTACGTTGTCTCTAGTGTGAAATTCTCATAGGTATAATGAGACATCTGGGTGTGTGAGGAAAACAAGGTCAGGCTTTGTAATCAAAGGGGCAGAGATTGCTCCATGGCTCCAGTTGCGCACTGTACAAATTATATTACATAATTGGTCTTAAGTAAAAACACAACTTTTTGGTAAAACAAACAGCAACTCCTACAACACAACCTTATGGCCTACTGAATTTTCACATAGACATTTAACTTTAAAACATAATTAGCAAAAGCTTGAAATAGTGCCAAGTAAAGTGTCATGAAAGTGTTTCCACTGACTAGTGGGTTTTAGAGGTTTCTCAAATGGCTTACTGAAGAGTTCGACTCCCAATATATTGTCCAAGCCTATCAGCACAGTTAATGTCACATGTTAATGTCATGTTAATGTGTTTCACACCCAATATGCAACACAGATGATGAGAAGCTGGCTTGGTTACAGTCTGGATGTCATCTTGCAGTGGCATTTAGTGTTTTTTTCCTCAAGTCCTTATCATCACCTTTCCTGTCTCAGTGAGGGAGATAGAAATGATCATGCTAAATGATAGGAAACGTGATCCTAAAGGTGGTGTAACCTTGAAAGGTAGGCCAAAGCCTTCATCTGTCCAAGAAAATGAAGATGTGTAACCTGAGATACTGTGGAGAACAGTGATAGTAGCAGTTACTTACTTAATATATTTTGCCTTCTGGCACCTGCTCGGTATCATAGCTTCTCCTCAATTATGGGATCCTGTGCACCAGGTAAATCTGGTAAATGGAAAAGCATCAGGCAAAGTCCGGTAGAGGAAATCCATTGCCAGGACAGAAGGAGCCTATAGTGCTGCTAAAATCTGAAATACTGGCACAACAGGAAAGAAGATGGGACAGAGACTAGGAGTGTGAGTCTTCTCTTCAAAGCCTAAGACTTGCCGAATCGACAAAGAGCCGGTATGCTAGGTTTAAGTATTTCTGGGCACACTGAAGGGTACTCTGAAGGTTATTTCAACATTTCCAAGGCAGCCCAACACTATCTTAGCAGACTGAAGCTGTTGGCAGGTAGACTCACACAGGGTTGTTCTCCTGAATTCAGGGGCAACAAAAGTATGAATAAAACAGTGTAGAGGGGATTTACAGCATTTGGTCATTTTTCCAAGGAGCATGTCACATGCATTTCTTTAAGTATGACGGAAAAAGCTGCGGCACAAGCTCTTTTATCCTACTATGCTTCTCAGAAAATGTAAAAAAACAAATCCAAGAGGAATATGTTCAGTTATAGTTAAACAAGTACTGCAGAGATTTCAGGACACACACAAATAAACCACTTAAAAAAAAAACCCTAGAAATATGGTAAGGTAAAACAACAATATTCATCTGCATAATTTGAAAAAAATGTTTGTAAACTAGTTTATGAAGCTGAACATTCAAATTTTTACTGGCTATGGTGGCAAGAAAGTGATTCTTGATCCTGGTAACATTTGTATGTGGTTTAAAGGACAGCAAGTAATTATTTCAAGGGAATACAAAAATCAAGACAGGAACAACTGTGTTTAAATATATAATCTCATATTCTTGATAAATACAGTAACAAAAGAAAAAGGACCCAGAATCTTGATTTTTCATTACAAAGTATACATAAGGTAACGATTAGGAAAGAAGTAAAAATGGATTTACATATAACTGCCACAATAAATTATAATTATAATGTCTTAATCTCTCTGGCATAGCAAAGACTAGCTCACTAAAACAAGCATTTTCTTTGTCAAATATTGATCACTGATGTAATTTTTCTGAAATTTGTTTAAAACATGTTGCAAATCACCCTTTTTGCAGCAGCACAAGCTTTAATCAAATGTCAGTTGGGTACATTTTCCCCCTGGAAATCAACAAAATCCATTTCCAACATTCATTCTGGCAAACCATCACAGCACCACTAAGCATTACAGTCGGTTTGCTTTTGGGGTAGAAACCACTTTGATAAAGACAATTTCATGAAAGGAAACTACCACTCCCTGGCACACTCATATTTGGGCAAAACTCAAAGTTGCTAGACTACATGACCTTTAACATTTCATTAGCATTCATGAAAACAAACAAATAAACCAACAAATCTATGACTTTACTGATATTCATGTCTTGGAGACCATTTCTACAATTAGATGTCTGACCTCTGACTTAAAGTAGAAGTAGTTTCATGTATTAGGAAAAAAAAAAAAGGAGGTGGTGTAACACTATAAAACAGAGAAGAGGGAAAATAAAGCAGATATAAAAGTTAAATTAGGAAAACTAGGTGTTAGCTTTTGTATTAAAATTTAAAGTAGTGTAACAAAGAAGCTATACGCCAGCTTTACCAGGAAGGGTCAGTATTTTGACGTCAGACAGACACATCTGTACAGAATGTATAAACCAGAGTTTTTTCTTTCTGCCTAATTTCCAAATAGATCAAAAGAGATTTTCTGAAACTGGCATTTCCTTATGGAGAATTGTAGCTGATGGTCATGCAGCAGTCCATTCTAGGAACAGGATTAAAAGGAGTCCAGTACTCCCAGGCCTGGGGTAAAATGCCAATTCACAGAACCCAGAAAATTTTGTGGAAACTTCCATATTTAAGTGAACCTCTTTTTTTTCGGAAAGGCTTTCAGGTCCCAAAATAGATTTCCTGGTCAAAATACAATGAAACACCAGAAAAGACCACAAGGCAATGATCAGTGTATGACTTGGCTAGAGGAGCAGGTCCTATCAAAAGCCTGCCAGGTTTCCAGCCAGCTTGGCTGGTGACCTGAAAAAGAACAAAGCTTGCATTGTCTCCAGGCAATCCTGCTATCCGGATTGCCTCCACATCACAAATCCTGAGGTCTCTAGGGATTGCAGTTCCAGGAAAGCCCTGCCATAGAGGCATCTTGCAGGTCACTGTCTCAAGAGGTTCCCTGGGCTGGAGGTCCTGACTCCCAAGACTTCTTGGCTCTCGCTACAGATGACAGTGAGCAAGTGGCCGGGGAGAACAGGAAGACATGGGCTGAGCAAAGAAACTTAGTCATGGGTTTGCACCTTCCTATAGAAATTGAACCATTAATCTTACCCCTAAGTAATTTTATTCCTTCTGTGTAGTGCTTGTTTCTGAAAGGTGTCTCTTTTCAGAATTTAATGGAAAATTTCATGAATAACAAAAATTCCAACAAATTGTTCAAATTAGAATCTAATATAAGCTAAATATTACATTAAACATCCACATTGTATCCTTTATGTATCATTGTGAAAAAGATGGAGGATCATGACCGACAAAGAAGGAAATTTTATTTGCATATTTTCATTCAATAGAACAGTAAGAAATTATGCCAAGATCAATATAGAAATACAACTTAGAAAATGTTTGACAATCAAGTGCTTACTTTCACTAGAGCTTACTACAGCCTACCACTAGCACCACTCTTCCCATTTAGGTTACAAGCACTACAGTCCCAGGAAAAGAGCCTTGTCTGCAGGATGGCTGCAAAATGGGCATATCTCCATGTTAACATGGTTTGAGTTTCTCTTCTTTTTAAAACATAGTGATTGCTTTTGCAAAAGCATCCCAGACCCAACTTTTTACCTTTTTAGTCTATTAAGGAAACTAAAAGCTGCAGTAGTCACTTTGTGCTTAGAAATTCTCTTCAGCCTGCTGATTTTTCCTGCTTTTCTTCATTTCCTGAACAGGATAATCAATGTGTGAAAACCTATAGCATTCCCTTACACAATATACAAGTCTGTTCAAACTGGAAGACGACATGGTTATTTTCTGATTTAGATCACTTTCAGATGCAAGTGAAATCACACATTCTAATGAAAAACTTCAAAAGTGGAGATAGGGTTTCACTGAACCCTGGGAGTGTGCACATGACCCTTCTGCAAGATGCCTGAGGCCTTTTTTTCACGCTGTATCCCATCAGATGCTTAAGCTTGCAGTCTGTTTGCACACCCATTAAAGTTTTATTTTTGCCTGGTAATGATTCCCCCACATACACAGGCCTCCAAAAGTATGTTCAAGGTTATAAAAAAAGATCCTTCTGCTTTCAGTGGAAGAATATTCATAAAGAACAAACACGAAGTGGCAGAAGAATGAGAAAAATATACCTCAGCACCACAGAAGTTGGCTATTATTAAACATTGGTAATTATATCCATTTCAAATGTGTCCTCAAGAAGTGCACAAAGCCTCAGTGTACCAAAACCTAATCACAGATGAAAGCGCAGTCTTTACCTTGAAGTGCTAGGTATCTGTGTCCAAAGACAAGACAGTGTCACAATATATCACAAGATATCATAACCAAGTCAAAAGGGCAAAACAGCAAATCTAAACTAAACAAAATAAGCTTAAACCACATCAGATCAGCTGTTTCCAACTGCTACATGCCCAAATCAAACCAATTTTGGGCTTCTGCCTGCGTCTAAAATTTAACCTGCATTCTCTACATTTTTCAGCCAGCAGACAATGCAGCACCAAGTGTTAACTACAACACAGCTATGAGGGTTTAGCGCATGGGATCCTCTGAGCTGACATGGTGATTCCCTGTTTTTAAACTGATTTTCTTTGCCAGGACCTGCTGCCAATCTGCCAGAAGCTGGCTGTTTCATCCCTGCCACAAAGCCAAACAGCTGCTATGGCAAACAGTGTTCGAAACTCTGCTGCCAGCGAGTTAACTATTCAAATATTTTTAAAATGTGGGATGGGTGATTTAAAACTATGCATAATGTACAAACAGACACAGTTGTGTTTGCACTGGAATTATCATGCTTCTCTGATGCTTGAAGGAAAGTTAGGTCAGCAGCTATAACGAGTCCTGTCATTTGCTTTGCTGATTTTCTCATGCAGTGATGGATATTCCTTATCAGATGGCTTGCTAGCTATTTTCCATCTTGTATTTTTGTAAATTGCAATGTAATTTTCAATCCACATTAATTCTACGCCACGGTTAATAACAAATGAGTTAATCTTGATGAAGTCTTTACTAAAGTTCTTTTGGGATATCTACCTACAATGGTGTCAGTACAACACAGTCATCACACTCAAATTAAAGGATCATTACAGCATATATTGAATATTTGGCTTCACAGCAGGTAAATTCTTTTCAAAACATCTAGGATGCTGAGAAACAGTCTCTTTCGATCCCCCTCTCCAAAACAGCACCAGCAGGAGAAAACTCAATAGTGTTACTATATGAAAACATTCCTAGAACGACCTGCTTTATATTTACTTCTAGAGTGCTCTTGAGACTGCTTCATATTTCACAGCAGTGCCCAGTAATAATATGATCATTTAGTACACAGTGATCATAACTGCTCTTATACTGACACTCCTTACAAATCACTCATTCCCTGGTGCAAAAGACATTACAGCCTGTACAGCAACAACTCCAAAAGAAAAGACTGGGAGTTGTTTCTTTTCTCTATCATCACCACCATCCCTATCCTGACACACCCAGTAACAGGAAACACCAAGTCTGTTCTTCTTTCAAGTTTCCTCTGCAAGGTGCTGTAAACTAGAGGTGCACTGAAAATTTTCAGTGAGACATGCCCAGTTCCTAGGAGTGAGGTGTCCTCGTTTGCACACTGTGGGGCGCTACCAATGATGAGAGACTTAACAGAAGGACAACAACCAAAAACATTTATTATCTGTGGGGTATAAGGTGTATAAGAACCACTGTAAGCATAAACCAATTATACAAAACCGACCCGACAATATTTAGCAAAAATAAAAATCCAAACTGCTCCTCCAAGCTGACTGCTGGGCTGTAGAGCAAGGGAAGGTGGGTAAGCTGCCCCGTGGATGGTGCTGTTCCCACTCTAGGAGCTGCTGGAGAAGAATGACAGTGAAAAGGAATCACAGGGGACCCAAGGGGAGAGATACCGCACTCGTGTTGCTGCTGGGTGGTTCCCTGCCGTCACTGCCCAAGCTCCAGTGATGCCACGCTGCTGCCCATGCTGAGGGAGAGGAGGTAGAACAAACCGTGATGATGCCGCATTGCAAGGGACCGAGAAGGAGCAGCCATGCCTTTCCCAGCAACACGAGGAAGCTGAAAGAGGCAGGACTTCCGTTCCTCCGGCATTTATGGGGTGTCCATTCTCACATTCTTTCGGGGCAGCCTTCTGAGGTGTGCCGCTTCCTCACTGGATAGCTGTGCAGGACACCGCTCCCTCTCCGAGTTTTCACCACGAGGCAAGATGGTGTTCCCACCAAAATGCCTGCAGCTGCACTCACCAAGACGAGGGAGCCACCATCGCCTCTCCACCAGCACCGCTGGGACCCTCAGGAGGGGCCCAGTGGTGCCACCCGCGGGGGCGGCTAAAGCCGCGCCATGCCTGCCACCTCGATCTCAGGGGCACCACCCGCCCCCACAGGCCGCCGTGGCTGGAGGCTCTGTGAGCACTCTGCAGGAGCTGCCTCGCGCCCTGCGTGGCTGCGCTGCACCCGCCACCGCTCCCGTGTAGCTCCCACCACACTCCACTCACAGCTCATCGTGGGGTTGCAGGGGGAACAGGCAGGGGCGATCCCAGTGCCTTCCCTGGCATCGCCCTGGCCCCAGCTTCAGCCCACCACATGCCAGGAGCCACATGCCAAGCGGCGACAGTGGCACCCCCAGCCCCGTTCTGCCTGTGCCTCATGGTGGTGCCTCATGCCACAGTTGCTGGGAGAAGCCCCATGTGGAGCTCGGACTGCGCCCTGCCCACCATGGTGGCACACAGCAGGCAGGGAGCTGCAGCATCTGTGCAGCACGGAGCACGAGTTCCGCAGGAGCAGCGCACCTTCTCTGCCCATTGCGTTCCACGCCTACCGGGCCGCCAGTGGCAGGACTGCAGACGTTGGGGTGGCTGAGAAGCAGAGGCAGGAGGCAGCATGGCAGAGGCGCCACCGCCCCCGCCCCGCTGCTCCATGGGCACTGGCCCCGCGCTCGGTGGGGGAACGCGGCACCACCAGCCCACTGCGCTCCGCCGCGGGGGCCGCACCCCGCGCCCATCGCGTTCCCAGTCCTGCTGAACCATCGGCCAGGGACAGAGCTCCAGCCATCTCGTCCTGCTTCACTCTCCCAAGAACAGCAAAAAAAAAGGTTTTAAAAGAAAAAACCCCTCCCTCTCAGAAAAATGGAAAAAGTTTTGAAAGACAAACTCCCCTCCTAGGAAATCTTTCAGGTTAAACCCATGACAGAAGGTTACATATACAGCTGACTGCCCTCAATGGCCCCTGGGGAACATTGCTTATAGCAGCAGAAATAAACACTAAAATTCTCAGTTCTTGGAAGAAAGTTCTCCAACTAACTCAATCATCAGGGCATCATGGCATAATGTAACTGCAAGCTTCAATTCACTTTACCATATACTTCTAACTTCACTTACTCTAAATTTGTACAAATAAAAAGGTAGGGTGAATTTGCTCCAGTGTTTTTATTACATTACAGTGTAAATGCCAGGACTTAGCTTCCTGTTCAGGTGGACCAAGCAGAACACATGACATGGAATTGGGTTCATACCTATACCTAATCAATTCTGAATTACACAGAAAAATATCCAGATGCATGTAAAAGTAACTTCAGGCCTCTCAAGGCTCACATTTTTTATAAGTCTCATGGAAATGTTTTCTGTCCGACTATGTATGGATGCCAGAAGACTGCTAAGGGAGCTTTAGCTCCCCACAACAGCAGCAGCTGCCTTGGTGCTTGCTCCTGCATTACCACTCTCCTTCCCTCCCCATAAGCCAACCTTACACCACTTACACTCTTCCAGCCCTCACTGCTAAAGCTGGTGCCCACCATTCCTGGTACACTCTGCCTCCACTGGGCAGCTTGGCAGCCCTCACCCCTCTCCCTTCCCTTGGCCTGGTGCTGCACCCTCTCCTGCACTCACTGATGACTGACTGCCACTCCTAAGCATTTGAAAGGAAGTTTTATTCTGGAAAGGAAGCAAAAAATCCCCAGAGTGTTTCAAAGTCCATGAATACCGTTTAACCCTATTAAATCCTCCTGTGTCACAGACAGCAAATAGCAACAAGGGCAAGCATTGAAGAGTAGAAAAGGTGAGAAAAAAATTAAAGTGCTGTTTTTCACTCACTTTGGGATCCCCTCCAAATTAACAAATTTTTCTCCTGACAAGAACAAATATGAAAGGGAATGCTACACTGAATTAAAAGCTTATGATTCAGGCATCGCATTAGTACTTGGCAGGAATGAAACACATCAGCCAAGTAACCAAGGTGAGTGATCTTGTCCTAAATACAGTTGCAGCAGCGAGGTACAACTCTACTCAGAATGGAGCTATTTGAGAATGGCACACTTCAATAATTCTCCCTTACCTAACAAATGCTCATGCATTTTAAAATTTCTTATGAGATTGTATGGATTCATGGGGTTGTTATTATTTTGTGTTTGTTTTTAAGACAACATTGAAGCACTGGTATGAGCCTACTGTGAACTTTATAGCACTCTGAAAGAAATATTGGACAAGAAATGACCCACTTACTGTATTCTGGTGAGTAGGTTTAAACAGAACACAAATATTCCCACTGGGAACTACTTTCCTGGCTTGGCTTGAAAGAGTCCAGTGCCTGGACCTTGTTTACAAAAAAATATGATGGGCCAAAGTTAGAGAATACTCAAAAGAAAAACAAAAACAAAACAAAACAAAGACATGCAGCGTGACCCATGAACTCCCCCCACTAGTTTCACACCATTCTACAGTCACACTGTGACACATTTCTAACACTTTTCATTGATAAGAAGATGCTTTTTACAGTCGCATCAAAAGAAGAAAAGAAAAAAGTTTTGGCTTTGAAAACGTTGCTGTGAGCTTTAGACTGAGTGTACCCCAAAGAACACTGACAACACATTTATACCTGCATTAGAAGTCTATTAAAAAGAAAAAAAAAAAAAGGACCAGGAGATGAACTGACCCTTTAAGCTACCTGAAATACATACACACTCATATTTTCTTCAAGAAGAGCCATCACAGAAAGATAAAGCAATAGAACTGGTAAGACAGCCTTGATTTAAAAAAATAAAAATCCTTTCTATTATTAAAAATACTCTTGCAGAAACAGTCTTACTCTAAAGCTCTTCTGATGATGCAGCTGTAACAATTACATGTACTGTATCACTGGTTCACAGTCTTACATCTACAAAAAATATTCTCTTACGAGCTTAAAAATCTATTTACATACAAATTTATTAAGTAACAATGACTGAGTGAACATCATAAGCCAAAGTAACTAAACAAGCTTTTTAGTTTGATATCTAAAACAAAGAAAAGGGAGGGAAGCGTTTGCCAAAGATGTGACAAATGGCTTTTTTCTCTGCTATTTTTCTAGAAGTATTATTGACACAAAAAGCAAACACAAAACCTTAAAATATGCCAAATCACATCCGTGTAAGACAACTTTGCATTATGTGGCATTTTTAAGACAAAATTTTAGCATAAGGCTGTCAAAATAATAGCTCCAAAGGGCCCCTTTCACATTTTCCTATCAGCTAATGAATTACAATGGAAAATGGCAGCAAGTAAGCTTATGGGAAGTATCTTTAAATCTTCTTTTCTTCTTTCAAAACTATGAATCCAAGTGCTTCACTTAGGAATGAAGCAATCCTTGCTAGAAGACTGAGACAATCCTAGTGTATCTTTCACAAAAAAAAACAAACATGAAAGTGATATTCATTTGTCACAAATAATGGGAAAATGAAAGCAAATAAGACAGGAAGATACACATGGACAGTTTAACCTGCATTCTATAATGTCTACTATAGATTGTTAAAAGAAAATTACACATGACAGAAAGAGGATTTACTATCATTTTTCATGTGCCAATAGTTACCCTGAAACAGAAGGCCTGAAAGAATTTAACTTCATGTGGTGCCTGGATTACAGCTGATTTGCACTCAAAAGCCTCTGTATAAGACAATAACATATCCTAATTAGCCCCAATAAAAGCTTCTTTAAAGGCACAGCTCTTCATAGCAATCTTTTGACCTCTAGGCAACCAGAACTGAATTTGAATACTTGAAACTAATTACATGACAAATTGCTTACTTTCTATCCAAATACTATAAAACATCTTTATCTTAATGGGCTGACTTTGCATAATAGGAAAATGGAGTATAAAGACTGACTGCTTTTTTGGATGGTGATACATGGGCTGAGTTTGGAGTTTACTTAGTCCAGGACATTTTGATAAAATGATTGCAAAACTGTAATAGCGAAACCAAGCTATCATTAAACTGATTAAGCACAGTGAGTTAAACCTAGCCAGAAGAACTTGTGGCACATGAATGCTGGTGACAAAGAAAAGCTTATGTAAAATTGTTGACCTGATCAGCAAGGAAACAGCCTAGCACTTTGACAGGGTCACTAGAAAGAAATCTGGGGACAGCAACTTAAAAATCCTCCTTCCTGTGAGTTTCTACCCTGGTTTAACAGTACACAGTGTAACTCACTCCTCACCCTCCTTCCTACCCTTTCCTCCTCCCACATCAGTTTCTATTGTGCAATCATCCAAAACTCCCAAGAAAAACTTTCTCCTAACTGCTCCAGAGAAAGAAGCCAATGAACAAGGGCCTTACTGTCCGTGCTTCTCTTCCACAGTTACCATTGCTCCTTCCTTTCTTAATCACAGGCAACAGACAAGATTCAAATATTAAGAAATGCTTAAATTGTCGAGGAAAAAAGAGAGACTATGTCAGAACTGCAGAACACAGAGGCATATCTTGAGTCTGGGCAAGCACCTCTGCTACACCCTTACTATGCAGTGGGATAAATCCTGAGTGTACAATAACCTTTACCCCGAGGAATAAACCCAAGTACAATGCTTACAAGGGAATGACTGTATTCTAGCCAGGTCACCAAACTAAAAAAATTAACAGAGCAGGACTGTGGGAATGTTACGACACAGGAGTATTCACTAAAGCACAACAGTAACAGTTTAACAATCCATGCCTCATTCAACCTTTGTTTTTTTCCACCCAATCTTTCCTCACTGCTAAAGTGTTTGTGCAGACAGCTACATGTGTAGAAGCATCCAGGTGAGACAAAGGTAGAGAGTACTGAGACAAAAAGGTGATTTAATGCCATCTCACAGCTGTTTCAGTCCCAGTTTCATAATTATGCACAGCATCATTTTGAGTGTCTGGTGCCAACATCTGGGATTCCAAGCTACGGTCAGCTTTTATTTTTCACTTTTCTGTTTTTCACAAAAAAAACCCCCAACCCTTCAAGTTCCTAGGGACTGCAGCATCAATTTCTAACAGCACAGGCATCTTTCTTTTCAGCTGTCAAAAAAAAAAAAAAAGTAATCCATGGAGAATTTGTGCTTCACTGCTTCCATTCTGTTATTTAACAATGATAAATAAGGATCTACATTTGACTCCACAGTTTGAGTGATACCCTTATTGTCATGCATGTTTTTCACTGAACAATTCCACTGAAAAGAGTAAAAATCAGAAGCAATACAAGTACACCTGAATTTCTAAACTTCTTCATGTCTCATCTTCAGCCACGTTTCAGCAGGCAGAGATTCAAGCAGTTTATGTATATTACCTACATTCTCCTCTCCATTGACAATTTTATAGAAAACTCCTTTACTTCCAGGTTGGTACTTGCCTTACACCCAACAAGCATTCCCTTTCTGGGGAAAGGACAACACAACTAAATCTTTCAGCAAAAGACTTCTCTCAAGGCTAGCATAAAAAGAAAAAATTGGATATTTTTGCACTTCTATACATTTGCACGCGTCCTGTGATATCTGTCATTCTGGACAGTATCTTAGGAATTTATACCTTGATGCTTTTCAATGAAATCCTATTTGTTTGAAAGCTCCCCTTCAAACTAAGTTTAGGATTGAGTCTTTTCCACAATGCTTGAACACATCATCTAACGGTCTAACTCTATCGACTGCAATTTTGTCTGAGATTGCAGAAGCTTGCTTTAACCAGCATGTGCATTACAGACTACCAGCAACGTGCAAAAAAGCGTAACAGAGTTCCAGCTAGTCTATTTACTCCTTAAATTCCCTAATCCCTTCACTGTGCTACAAACTTCTTGCATGATTTCAGACAAGTCAGTCCCCTGTACCTCAGTCATCTTCCACAATACTGAAATACTTACACAAGCCTTTCACGTGTGAGTTGCACATGCAGAGGAAGCTCAAAATTAAGTGCTCTGAGGCAGATTTGCAGAAATTACTTAAAAATTGTTTCTGAGAAAATTCTACTGAGGAACAACTTCAGCAGATAATTTTCATCAAAAATTTGCATTTTGAACAACCCACACACAATAAAGGGTGCTCTAAGGAATGAGAAGAATTATTACCCACCAGCTTTTCATAATTGTCCTTGCTTCTTTTCAGGAAACACAAGTATGTCACTGCACTGAGCTACTTAGCCCCCTATTTAGCTCCAGATGAGGCCATCAGTGTAAGAAAAAGTAAAAACATTGCAAGCACTCATTCTTCACCGCATACCTGCCTAGTCTCCGGAAAGCATTTCCTGAACTTTATATGATCTCTCTACTGAGTAGCACCTAATAGACTCCTCCTCAGAGCACTTGATCAGTCTCCCTTTGAACTCATGCAACAGAAAGATGGAAGGGATGTACTCCCTTTGCCTGCTTGTCTCAAAAAAAAAGTGATTCCAAACATATTGTGCTAGCACATGTACTGCTTCAGAAGACTGTTTTGAGTTCTTCCACTTAATTGCTAACATTTTTGTGCTTCTGACCATAGTGCTCTGGAGATAAAAATAAAGCCACAGGTATCCAATGCTGGGGTCAAAACTCCAAAACCTCCCGAATAGAAGACAATAATGCGGTAGTTGAAACAGGGTAAGTCATTAGAAATACCTGACTACCACTAAGACAGAAAACTTGGCATATTATTAAAGTACAATGAACAAAGCAGCAGCAAACACCCCCACAGCATTAAACACTGAGAACAAAAACACACAAGACAAGTGATAGATTGTTTGTGAAGCAGACTGCAAGATTGTTAGCAATTACTATCCCACACTATCCTTTAAATATTCTTTCTAACACTGCTTGCTCCTTGGAACTCTGTTTATAACATTCTTAAAGGTCATATTATACCAGAAAACTAAGTATCAATGCAAGTTTGCATATGTGTTAAACACTTCACATTTCTGATCTAACAAAAGAAAGGTACTTTTTAAGAGAAAATCCTCACTTGATTTTCTACCTAAAATGCTGTTTTACAATATAGATTCAAATTCAGTTAATCTAAGGTAAATGGTATCTTCTTGATTCAGCAGGATCTGGGTCAAGCCATGATTGTATGGTTAACTTTTCTACTTTTTTAAAAAAATCTTTGGATAAGATTTATCAAAACTCATCAAGATTTTTTTTAATTGAAGTTTTTACTGAAATTCCAGAAGTCTTAAGAAAGGTATTTCCATGGAATATTGTCTTTTATATGTTGTCAGTTTGATACATGAGCTCTCTTTGTAGTGGGAAAACAACTCACAAATATGTTCTCTGAGCCATCACATTGCATCTAAGCTCTTGCTTCTAACTGAGACTCAAGGAAAATATGTAAGCCTGATTTATAGTTCATGAATTAACTAAATTAGTGTAAATAGACAGAAAAATAAGTTACTTTATTCACTCAAACAGAATTTAGGAAGCAAAACTTAGGAAGAGAAACAAAAAGCCTTATCAAATATAATAATGCATAAAAAACCCCCAGCATATTAAAGCTGATCAATTAAGAACATTTTAACATGTCAGCTAGAGTGAAGAATCTTGGACATCTGAAAATCTGTAAAACGATCCTCTAGAAGAGTTGCAATACAATGAGAAGCAGTTATGGCTGATAATCTCCTCAGTAAAATGTGGGAAAAACAAGTTATTTGATTAAAAAAGGTAGCTTTGCAGTTATTGAAAGGCCTTTGGATCACAAATGATTTTGCAATTAGTAACCATCTAAATGAATTAGAGCAGGACATACAGAAATAAAATTAAGAAATAGAAAAAATATTCATGATTGACAACACAATATTGCAGGATAATGATAAAAAGGATAAACAAAGAAAAAATGCTGAGGTTGGGTTTTGTTTTCAATTTACACTACGTTGCAGGGTTTTTTTATTTTGTTATTGTTTTAAAAGCCTGAATGCCTTTTTCTGGTGTATCCCTGATGTTGCATTCTATCTGAGTTGTTGTTGTTTTATATCTGCTTGGCTTTACCAAGACAGAGTACTCTACTACTACAGCGTCATATGGTAACAGCCCATTGCTGTGGAGCAACCTTGAGAGAATTACATGACACAAGGAGATAAGGTACATGATACATGCATCACTTTGCCCAGTATCTTTTGGAACAGGTTTTACAATAATTTCACATTGCTTCTTCAAACTATTTTTTGCCCTCTCCACTCCACTTAAGCAGCCAGTAGGTGGATGGAAGTCTTAAGTACTGACATATCCAAAGTTGGAGTAGCTAGCTATGAGCAGGGACTCTGGACATCCTCACTACTTAATCTGTACCAGTGCCAGAGATCCTGAAGTTTCCAATCATCTTGACTGCAGGTGTCCAGAAACCTGACAGCTCTGGGATCCTCGCACACCATGAGAAACCTGTTCTGGCTGCACAGCCTGAGCCACACAAGGCTCCATTAACCACGGCCAAGGAGTTTCACACATGCTGGTGATGTTCTTACAGGATAGAGTTAAATGTTGCAACAGAGCAGGCCTGACAAGCAGACAAATACTGGAAAGAGAATATCCTGCTTTGTCTCGTCTGCCTTCTTTACTGGATGTAAATGGCAAAGTACTAGTATTGGATAGGCTACCGGTCTGTTTCAATCCATGATTGTAACGGATATCTCTGTTCTTATCTAGACCCACTAGACTTTTTTGTCTTATTTATTCTATTTCGTGTTGAAAAAGTCAAGTGAGAGAGCATTGGGTGGACATTCAGCAGGCAGATATGGTCAACTCACCACACCTTCACTGTGTTGTTTCCCAGAAATCTATTTTTAAGAAGTGAAAGAGATATTAAAGAATCACAATTCCAAGAAAGACCTACATCATCACTGAAATGATCCTTTTTTTCTCCTTTGCAGCTAAACTTTACCAATTCCAGTAATCTACTGATGAAATTGTTAACTTTATAATGGAAAGCATATATTTAACAGTCATACTAGTAGCACTACTATTTATATTTGCTAACAATAATTAATTTCTAACAAGTAAGAAGTGTTGATTGAAAGTCATTAAACAGGACCAATAACACAATGGAATAGTCTTTCACAATCAAAATTGCCCTAGTTCCTTTTTTATAATATAAAATATAATTTTCTTTTGAAGAATCCACAAGGTGGCCACAGTTGCCTAGGAAGCCCAGTTTCTAAAGCATACATTAAAAATTGTAATGCATGAGGAACCTAACGTGAATTATTCACCTGATGAAACACTCATCTATTTTGAAATAGATTTATATGACAATATCAAATCCAAGACCAGCAAATGTCCCCCCAAGTCTGTTCTTAGAGCTGGCCAGACTCAAATATCCAAACAGTTTCAAGCTCCATAACAGTCTTTGATGCATAGAGTAATTGAGTTCAGCTTCTGGCATCTACTGACTGAGAAGCCCAAAGCCCTTGTGGATTATGTGTCATAATGACAGGACTGAAGGTTTACTAATGCCTGTTTAGGCTCTTGCACCTAAGCTTTATGCTAATATCTCAATATGCTGAACTTACATTTAAGTCACTCTGTTTATATTGTGGGGTTTTTATTAGTTTTGTGCACATCTTGTATGCAGTTTGGATCACTCCAACCACACAAATATAGCATAAGCTACAGAAAATTAAAAAAGAAAAAGGTACATATAGTTAAAACACAATGAGACTCCAATACTGGGATAGAATAAAACAAGGTAAGACATTTATTTTGAAAAAGACACTGCAAATTTTGAAACACCAGTAAATAGGATTCCCACTGCTGCTTTCCCAGATCTTTATCATTATACCCTTTGCCAACATAACTGCAGGGGTTGCTGCCTCTCATACAAGGCTGTCAAACTGAGGCTATTTTATAAAGATTTTGCAGAAAAAGTCATAAAACTGTTCTAGAACACCTTGACAGAGTTCAGCAAACAAGTAGCTACGTGCCTGTCAGCTGGCATTTTGGCAATGAGCAGTGATTGGTGTAGCTGGGAAAGCAAAGTCCCAAATTACACGAACTACAGGACTGCACATAGTCCTTTTTCTGTTCTGGAGGACAAAACACACCTCCAGGATAGACAAGCATACAAAAGCAAAAAGAGGACTGATGGCACAGAGCTTCAGCGAAGTGCATGGACAGCAGGTGCATCGGGCTGGGAGCAGGCAGAGTTGCACACTGCCATCTGCTTTCACTGGTGGAAGCACCAATGAGGATGCTGCCATCTGTATGCAGGCTGTGCAAAGCAGGACAGGGGAGAACGAGACCTGGAGCTAAGGGCTGCCCGCCTTCCAGCACTTCTTTTGGGCACCAGCTTGACCCCAAACTTGGAAAGTTCATTTACCATGAAGGGGCAAAGTCAAGAGAAATAATGCACCTGTAAGATGTATTATAAAAGTCTCAGTCAACTACTTTTCCCCCAAACCTCATAAACATCAATCTTCTTTCAAGCTTCCACATAGGACACTGTAGGATCCCTTCCATCTCCCAGCTGAGACACATGCATAGCAATGATATCTGAATGTAACTGTAAAAGGACTTTGATAAAAAATGCATATGCTAATACTAAAATGAGCCTTATTTTCCCCTCGGTTGTACCTATTTAGTCCTTACTTGAAAACAGCAGTTTGTTAGTTTTGCAGATATCTCCTTTATCCAGTTTCCTATGAGAACTGCAATCACAGACCACTGCAATTTACTAACTACATCATATGGTTGGGCGTGACAACTTCAAAGTTCAAAACTAGCCTTCTTAAGTCACAATCTGGTTTATTTCTTTACTCCTTCTTTGCATCTTTCAGCATGCTTTCAGTTTTGTTCCTACATAATTCAACCTTTTCATCTTGTATTTCCTTTTATTTTATGCAAGTTAAACAAAAAACAACAGTTATAGAAAAAAGCAGAATTTTTAGAACTGTCCTTTCCAAATCCAATGAGTATTTTGTTTGTCTACAGCAACCTAGTAACCTAGTAATTTACTGGTGGATAAAAGACATGGGAAAGTTAGAGAACAATCATATTTTACAAACCTCCATCAAAACAAGCCAAGAGACCCTTAGGTACCATTAGTTTTTCTGTAATGAGATAGCAATTCACTAAGTGAATAGTGCCATCACCAAAATTAGGTCTACACATGGCTTAAAGCAGGTTGAAAAAGTTGTAATTTCACTGTTCAGTGGACACTATCTATTTTATTCTTTTGCTATGTATACAACCCAGATAGATGGTTAATATCTTGAAACAGGTCCCTAAAGAGAAAGCAAAATAAAATTGTGAGGGATAGAATTACAGTTCTATGTCCCACAAGTAAAATTCTTATTTATTTAGGTTTCTCAAAATATATTTATTGTCTTTCATAAAAACTCGAAAGTAAAACCCAGATCTCATTAGACTCAAATGCTCATATTGGGAAAATATGCAGATATTGCATGTAACAGTAACGTCAGAACTTTGGCTGTGTGTGGAAAAAGAATACAGAAGGGAGGTAGTAATAAAGAAATTGCCTTAGTGATACAAAAAAACCCACATCAGCAGTCTCAACAGCCTGCTTCTTTTTAAGTTAGTGAATTGGAGATAGGTTTGGCTCTTGATTGTACTCCACATTTTATGCTGTACAGGAACTCATGGACAGAGAAAGATGATCCCTAGTTTGCAATGGGTCTCAGATCTCTGAGTACTTCACATCACTCCCTGACTTTGACTTCCCATATAGATACGCTTTGTTGGCAATAGATTCCAAATTTGAACAAAGTTATGCCATACAGTGGATATATACAGCTATCATCTTCATCCTAAAGGCTCGCATAGTCGCTCGGATGGTTCGAGTCCAAACAAAGAAGTAACCTTAGTACGATTATCCTAAAGTGGTTGTGGACATCTCTGTGAACCGAAGAGGGTTTGAGACATTTGTAATTGCCTATTTTAATGAAGTGTGTACTTCAGTCATCCATACTTGGTCACATTCTGGAGATATTTCTTCCACATGAAGGAATATGCTAAGAATTCAAATGCTGCAGACTCCTTTTTTGATCCTCCCATACATAACACCTGGGTATTTAGTTTCAAACAATTTTCCTCCATTTAGGAAATTATTTTAATCAATAGTAAGATGCAAAAACACACAGGGCAAAGAACCCTTGTTTACAGTTTTGTATTGCTAATGTTGAAGTCTGTGCCATCTACTGACTGCTAAAAAGCATGCAAAGGAAAATCAATTTTTAGGTAGCTCCACAGCTGAAGGACTTTGCAGCTACTTGTTCTATGTTCCCTTCCAGGCTAGGATGTTCATTAACCAGAAATTTATTTATATCCTGATACTCACATAGATACGTTTGACAAGTAGACATGTCATGGTCAGTAGGTGAATTATTACACCACCATTCACTATAAGAAAGGGGTACTGTCTCTAGTACTTAGCAGAAAGAAAACAAAAACCCACCTCCTAACAAACAAGCAAAAAACCATCAAGACTCCCAAAACAAGAAATTTATATCTTATAATCAGCTTCAGAAGGTCAAAAGTCTAGCATATCCTGGCATGAACATGTGATCAAAATTATTAAAGTACTCTAACCTGATACCAGTCACCCAGCTAGTTGTATGTGCAAGGTTTTTGCCTTTCACACTGACTTCCAATATATTTTACTTTGCATTTAGAAAGCCTACAAACACATATACTTATTTTGGATGAAGGCACATTTCTATAGTACTGCAATTGAATAACTTCAAACTGCAAGCTCATTTAACTTCTGAGAGATAAAAACACCTTTCTTTGTCTAAATTGTTCCCTGTCAACTTGCTCGGGAATAGAAGGATTTATATTATGAGATAGATTAGATAGATAGATTAGATAGATAGGCAGGCTACAAGCTGTGAATGTAAGGTCAGTTTCTTCAGCGTCCACAATATAGTATGTTTACAAACTAAAGGACAGTGTGTCACTACAAAAGGCAATAGCTATTCTGGCCAAAAGCTGTATTAGTTGCTCACTATTTAATTTTGTGAATCAACAAAGAACGTGAGCCAAACTGACAGATTTTAGGCCGAGGTTCCCTTAGGATGTCCAGAACACTGAAGAGTCATGATGCTTGTGAAAGCTTCCTACATGCCTGTAATGAATGTCAGCATCCCGTAGCAATTGCAAAGTTCTGAATTTACAATGCCTCTCTCCTCAACCACTGGAGCAGATTAGCACCACAGAAAGCATTTAGAATTGGGCTTGGCATCTTCCTAGGCAGTTAAAATGAGTATCATTTTCTCTCGGCAGCATTTAAGTTACAAGCATTTTGATCCAAACAAATTTATCATCAAACCTTTGTAATCACTTTGAGAAAACATGGAAAAAACCCTAAATCAGAGAATTTCTGACCAATAAAACACCTAGCACAACACTCTGCCACTGACACCTGGAGGAGCTATTTAGGATTCCTGCCTTCCTTTCTTCCCTTTACTTCAGTTTATTCGCTAAATAATCCCCTGCATTGGCCATCACAAAAACAGGGATGCTAGCGTGTACTTCTGTCTATTCCCTTTAGTATCTATGGGCATACTGCCCATGAATTTGTTTGTTTTCTGGGATTTTGTTAAAGCTTCACTTACCTTTTCCACTAGTCTTGTGCTCAAAATGAGTAATCCCTGCAATGCTAGTCCTCAAAGACAGCTGCTTCCCCTTCATCAGTTTAGTGGTCCCTCTCTGTTCCTCTACTATCCTTCCAGGGATATGGAAAATGGACCCCCACACAGCCGTCAAGATTTGTGCACATCAGTGTTGCACACCACAGAAAAATGCACAGCAAACACTCTCAGTCTTGTCCTCAACACCACTCCGGATGATGCCAAACATTTTTTGACCAGTACTGCTATGGACAAAGCTGATAATATTAGGGAATTGTTGATGATGACTCCACGCCCTTTACAAGTGCGATGCTGTCAAAATCCTATTTGAACTCTCCTAGGGTGACGTGTGAGAGCTCTTGTTTGTAGTAGTTTTTAAGTGGAATTGCAGTCTAAGTTCTCTTTGACTCCGGTTCCCCTTGCCAGATGAATGAATTCAAATGAAAATGTGATGCCTGACAAAGTAATGTTGTCAAGGAAAGGTAGTTGCAGTGCCACCTGCCTTTGAGTCCTGCTTAGAACCAGCAAGATACTCCATACAGATATTGCAGAAAGATGAGATTAGATACTTCAGCATCAGGCAGGCAGGTCTTGATGATGCAAGCTTAAGAGTCTATGATAGACTTCTGTCAATTGTCATCAGCTTTCTGTATTTTTCTCTTCAAATTACTCAGCTCATATTTTAATATATCTCATAGCATATATTGTAATAAAGTTACCATCTGTAGAGATTGAGGATATAATGCTATTTCAAATTTCAATATAAAAAAATCTTTTCAGTGTTTTATTCTAAAAATTAAATTAATAAAACTGAACTTATGTTTAAAACTTCTGTCTTCTGATTGCCAGTTGAGCTGACTATTTACTTTGGATCACACTAAAATGTCAATGGCATGTTTTTTTGTCCTATATTATTTAGTGTCATCTCCTTGTTTGTTCTTAATCCTTTTCCTTCATTAACAACAGAATCCCAAGAAAGCTTAATTCCTTTTACTAAAGTGAAAAAATATCCTTTTTTTTGAAGGTCACTGTTAACAGCATTATTATATATAATATTTTACAATTCAATCACTTAACAGCAAACTGAACCCATGTAAAAAAAAATCTGATTCAAAGTATTTATGTAACATGCATTACCAAAGCATCCAATAATTTAACTTTTTCCTATGACTGAACTCATAACAAGGCAAGTCAGGTCATAGTTACAGCAATTATCAGAGGATTAGCTACCCCCTACCTGGGGCTTATCAAAAAACACTACAAAGTTGGAAAAGACATCCAACAGCTGAGCTGAATTAAGAAAGGTGGTCTCTCTAAGAAGGTTAAGAGGCTAAGATGCATTGGCTGCAGCAAAAACACTGACAAGGAAGAGCAGAAGTGAATTCTAAGTTGAAATGAACAAAACAGAAACTTCTAGGTAGTACAGATGGGTCTTCAGCAGAAAGCATCAACTTGTTTTTGCACTGCCATGTGAAAAAGTTGAAGCCCAAAGAAAAAGAGTCTGGGCATGGTGCCATGCCTTCTTGAGCTCAGGGGGCAGGCTGCCAGCCTATACTTCTAAGTCACAACAGATTTCTCTTGACAGCATCTCTGTGAAAGACGAGTATTATTAATTCCCTCATTTTAAGAAGGCACAATCTTACTCTCCTCAGGGTTAAAGGAAAGGCTGCAGGGAAATATGATTAGGATCTTATATTTTATTCATTTCTGAATAAAATTTCCTATTTAAACTGGGTCNGAGAAGGGTGTGGGTTCATGGGGGTCTTGGCTTTGGTGGAAGAAAGGGAAGATGGAGGAAGAAATCATTTGAGTGTCTATTTGGGTAAAAAATAAATAAATTGTTACATTCTACTACATTATTTCAGCTTCAGAACTAAGTTTCCTATCTTCTTCATCTATAAATACCTATCCTTTTTGCAGTAACAACAGTTTGTGCAGAAAAAAAATCAGCTCAATGCCCTAAGAAAACAGAAGGACAAGGGAGAATTAAAAAATGTACATTTATAAAGAATGTTTTACAGAACAAAACAATGTTATTCTTCACCATCAACAAAAAAAGAAAGTATGTTGCAAAGGAATTTTATCCCTCTCGTATCTTCAGAGCAACATAAAGCACTGATGAACATCCTTGGATACTTGATACCTGCAGCTGCCCTGTTGTGGTATTGACACCTCCTTAGAGAAACACTTCCTCCCCAGACACACTTAACTTACATAGTGGCTGATTCAGCTGTCTCAGTTTCTGAACTACATTCTGAATATCTTTCACAATTAGAAGTAACTTTTTTACCTTACCCATAGCTAAAATAATTAGCATCAAGGATCACAGTTTAGGGTGGAAAGGACCTTTAGAGATCACCTAAAATAATCTCATTGCCATGGACAGGGACCTTTTTCCCTAGGTCAGATTGCTCAAAACCCCATCCTACCTGACTTAGACCCTGCTGAAGTACTCTCTGGATCCTTTCCACCTTGAGTCTTGTGCTTTCTTGGAAAAAGGTATTGTGGCACCTATTCTCACTAGACTTGAAAGGAAGCCGTGACTTTCTCACAGATAGCCAGGCACTAAAAGTTTATGTAGAATGGAATGAAAATTAAAACAGCTTCACTGCTAACTAAAGGCATTGCAAATGCCTAAGAAGATACCCACAAAGAACACAAAATTTCATTCAGTGTTTTTGGTTGTTGTAACACTCAATAAGGGGAACAACTTATTTATCTTCTGCTTTTTGATCCATTTGAGTCCATGCCCCTAAACAGACTCATACAACAGTTTGGATCGGAAGAGACCTTCAAAGATCACCTAGTCCAACCCCCCTTCAATGAACAGGGACATTTTCACCTACATCAGGTTTCTCAGAACCCCATTCAAACTGACAATGAATGCTTCCAGAGATAGGGCACCCACCATCTCTCCGCACAATTTTACCATCATCATTGTAAATAATCTCTTCCTTCTATCTAATCCAAATGAACTCAATTTTAAAACCATTTTCTCTTGTCCTATACTAGACCCTGCTAAGAGGTTTTTCCCCATCTTTCTTACAAGCCCTCTTTATCTGCTGAAAGGCTGCTGTAAGGTCTACCAGGAGCCTTGTCTTCTCCAGGTTGAACAATTCCAACTCAGTCTTTCCTCATAAGAGAAGCGTTCCAATATGTCTGCAATACATGATGTTCCCTAGAATAAAATTAAAATAATTTGGCAAATTTAAAGAGCAAATACCCAAAATTCATGTATGACAGGTTAGAAAATTGGTGCCTCTTTGGGAACTTAAGCACTCAAGCCACTCATGCAGCTCATAAACTACAAGCAGATTAGCTGGCAGTCTTCATGTTACCCCATTCTTAAAAGACAAGACTAGACAACTCCTGTGGGCCCTCTGGTTTCAACAAGTAGGGAACCAGGACTGCAGAATCCACTATGGTGTATCATGGACTGTAGGAAGAACCACTAAGTAGTGTCACAACTGCAATTCAGTCACAAGATCAGTGATTCTGTGCTTTGATTCTCTTTTATCTGCCAGGGAATGAGGCAAACTTTTTACTATTTCTGTGCTCTCATTTTCACTACTTAACCTCTCATATGAGCCACTCTTCTCCTTTTTTTATTTTACAGTGGTGCAGTACAAAAATATAACTATTTAGCTGGAACACCTAACTAACAGATTTAAGTGGTACTTATTGGCACAAAGGCTTTTGGAATAATTAAATCTACAGCTAATGTGATTCCTCAAGAAACTGACAGTAACTGTAGGCAATGCAACCTGAGAGCTTATGAAAATATAGCCTAAAAAACAGATGCATGGAAGAACGACAGAGAAAACCAGACATCCGACGTGGACTGAGGCTAGGCCATAGAAACCACTGGCAATTATGCAGGAAAGAGTGGTGGGTGGCACCTGGGGCTGCAATAAGTGATTTACCAAATGAATGGCTACATGTTCCTGAAACGTACAGAGAAGCTGCCAAGGCAACTTTTATGCTCAAGGAGGAGACAAATGTCCTAGAAGGGCTGAGAAGAGACTGTCATCAACTGCAAAGCAGATACGAAGGGTATGAGTAACTAAGGACTCTCCCAAAATTTCTCAGTGGATACCAGAAAACATTCCCCATGTAAAGTCAAAGCATCTTAGCCTTCCCTGGACTCCTGACTTTTGCCCTGCCCCTTCTGCCCACACCAGACCAGATGACAAGTGACTAAATGGCTACAAGAAAAACAATGATGGAGAATGGGGCACTGGTACAGTTTTCATTCATGGTCCCAACTGGGTGTCCCATACTGCACTTTAAAGTAAATTGAAAATTGCTTTCACCTGTGTATCTTCTTTAATCCCTAGAAGCTCTTGAAACTTCCCAACACCAAAAAGTTATCTGAGGTGACCAAATAAGATAATTCGTATTAAAATATTCCCAAAGAAATGAATTCAAATTTCTAATAAAGGAAATGGTGAAACAGAAGAACAAAGAAAATTTACCCCAGTTAAAAAGCAGCAAGTCAGTGCTTGAGTAGAAACTAATCCAAAGGATATTGGCATATGTGAACACTGGTGGTTTTTGTAAGAGACTACACAACAAATGCACAGACACAGTCTACCAAACTAGAAAAAAGCCAACCAAAAAAAAAAAAAATAAAAAGACTGAGAATTTCATAAGAGACTGTTGACCCAAAACTGAAGAAATATGAAAAAAAAAAAAAAAAGACACACAAAGATAGAAGAGGCTAACTCAGGGTAAATACAAAGTTACAGCAGACTGTAGTAGAGGTCAACGGGCTGAAAGCAAAGCCTGAAACAGTACTCTTCCGATGAAAAAAAATCTCACGGTCAGACTCTATCTTTCCCCTCCCTTCTCTGCACAACAAAAAAAGTAAGACACTGAAAATACACAGACTAACTACATAAAAAACAATGACTTGTACATAAATAATGACTTTTAGCAAGTGTGATGTTGCTTTATGACAGAGAACAAAGTGGTTTTGTTATTAATCAAGGCTACATGTCCAGTGAGGTTACAATCACTTGAAAATATTTTGGTTTTATACAGCTATATTTTTTAGAGGAATTAGTACTTGATAACATTCTGCTTGGACTGAACACGCTCCCATCCTTTATCATCCCTGGGCTGAGGTAAACTGCGAGTGCTGTGGAGGGAGCTAGGCTCTCCCTGCTGCTCCCAGTGCCCTGTTGCTGGCACATGGGATTGTGTGGAGAAAGGCGAGACCAATCTCAGGGAATAAGAAAACAGATGAGGACAATACCACATCAGTGCTGAGTTCTGTATAACAGAAAGCAAAGAGAAGTTTACTCAAAAAGCCACCTCCATCCTGTTGCATCTTGCAAAGTGTACAGGTCAGGTTTTTCTACAATGTATCTGTAGTTAGCTACTGAGGTAAAGACAGCACTTTTTTCCCATGCATTCATTATGCCCATACTTGAGACTTTTATTGGAAGGACTGGCAAGAAGATAATCGATAGTGCAGGGTACCGCACACCCAAAAAATGATCCAGAGAGAAGAAAATTTCAGTGGCATATGGTGTCCAGTTCCACCGCTTACCTAAAGTGGATGCCTGGATGCATTTTTCCCCAAACTCATCCTTTTGCTTCTGTGTGTGCTGTTACAGTTGTACCTCTGAACATCACACTGCAACTCTGAGCACTGAAAGGAAGGGGATGCTGATGCTGCTGAGGAGGCATACAGTACTCATCACATTAGACAGCACTTAGGATGCTACAGGACTGGATACACGCTTCTGTCAAAATGAAACCTTTTCCGCATCTGCTTCAGAGGGAAGGAGGAGGAAGTACCACTAGTTTGGTATAGTTTTCTCCGCTCACAGATGGGGACAGACAGCTATCTTTGCCTGAATACTCAGGGAAGCTAACCTAAGCAATTTCATTTTACAGGACATAAAAAAGCTGAAGGTGAAGCAATATGCACAGCTGAGAAAAGAAATCCACTTGATCTGGGGGGTTCTTCTGGCTTTCTGAAGTGATACTTCTTCCTTCTCTGCCCCAAAGTCTTGTTTCTTAGCCATGTCTGTCTTGCTAAGAACTCAGACTATAAAAAAGCTTCCAAGGATTTTGCAAGTAAACCACTTTTCTGCAGTGGCACAGATGTGCACACACTGAGCTACTTACCAAGCACTGCTGATGAACAGACTTTTAAAAAGATATCCCTTGAAAAAGCTGTTCCTTTGCTTTCATGGCAGTCAGACAAGCATTCTGCACTTTTGCACATTTGCATATGCACCAAAAGTGAGAAAGTCAAAGCAGTAGGTGGAAAACTGAGCCTCTTCTGAAAGCACTTCCCCCCAAAGAAAACATTTCCACTCTTCCAGTTGTGCGCCTCTCCTCATTCAGGCCACCCTGGCAATCAGCATAGCTGAAGGAGAGCTCACCAGTGCACTGGGCCAGGGGCAGAAGCTTCAATGGTGACAATTCTTCCTCTACAAAGTACCTGTTGAGTATCACTGGGAAGCCAGTCTCGTACAAGAAGCACAGCTAAAATGGTCAGTAACAACAGAAGAAAGACAGTTCGCGTACATATGGTGTAAAACAAAAACTAGACTGTGGCCTACATTATGTCCTTTAGCATAGTTTTTTAACTTTGATCTATTTAGGTTTGATCAATTAATTTGGGGATTTTGTTTACATGTGAAAACACCACAAAAGAACAACCTCTTGAGATGCAGCTGCTCATCAGCACATGGAACATTATTTAGTCAGAGCTTAACGCTTGCAGGGAAATGCAGGAAAATGTTTAACTGAAGGACTTCAAGATGTTGTGTTACAGAAGAGCTTTATTCCCTACCCTTAAAACTCAAAATCACAAAAGCTTCAGTGTTCAAGCAATACTTGCTCTGTGTTTGTCTTTGTCTTATCATTCCATCCCAAAGTAAAAAGCATTGGTCAGCAACTTCTTTGCCAGTTATTTGGCAAATGTTGTTCTCTAAAAACTAAGTCAAAAGGGTAAATGCAAAGAAATAGTAGTTTCTCCTCTGTAAATAAACTGAGCTATTCAGTTCTGCTTTGAACTAAGCTACTACTAAGCTGTATCAGAGCATCTTTTATGTGACAGAGTAGGGCATCAGAAAAACTTCTTCATTTTATTGACTGTACTGGATAAGACCATTTTGGCATCTTAAAAAAAAAATTTTCATTTAATGATGCTTAATTTAAGATTGTTACTATATATTTTTGTTCATGGACAAATAAAAAGAGCTTAGGCATAAAGATACACTCGGGGAGGTAGAAATGAAACAGAAAAGCACATGTAAGATGTCAGATGTTTTTTCAGCTATAGATAAGCAGTAAGTTTAGATTGAAATAATAGTATAAGAATGACAAGCACAGAACCTCAGAGAAGCATGCTTCTTGCCCAAAACTAGTATATTCTAAGAACAGGGTTTTTTATGTCTTAAGACATCAATTTTTAACATTATTAATTCATATACAACAAAAAAACCTTTTATTCCACAGCAACAGGATCTTTGCCAGGACTAAAACCTTTATCACTATTTGATCATCCAACTGAATTGAGTTAGCAACACAGAAATCCTAATTAGAAATATGTCTGATATATATTTTATTTTCCATAGATAACAGGAATATACTGCTGATAACACATTTTAGTGTAATTGTTCTCTTCACAGAATGTTTTAAAATAAATGGAAAAAAACCTCAACAAAACAACAAAAGATCTTCTTCCTAAGACATTCCAAACACCGGTTACATAAATCACAGAACAGGGCAATGAAGCACGATCAATATTAGTGCAATCCATTTATAAACACAGATATCTGTCTTTTTTATAAATGTGCTATCCAAAATGCAGTGTTTCTAGGACATGTCTGTGGATTCTATCACTATACTGCACATTTAGAAATAAGGAATAAGTTCAAGCCTTATGTATGAAAAAACATGCTTTCAAATACAACTTCTAAAATATTAGCTTCCAGCTGATAACAAAACTTATAGTCAAGTTAATTTATTTTACCTAGCTTTTATATGACTATCAATTATTGTAATTTCTTTAAAAAATATTATGTACTTTTTATATTTAGCTATATTAATTACTAATGGATTAAATGCCTTATATATGTTGAAACACACATAGCATCAATGAGAAATACGTAAGAGTTTATGGTGGAAAAAATACCAGTAAGGTTTCAATTCTTTAAAAGTCATACTAAATTATTGAAAATGTGAAAATAAATAGATATTCCTACCAGAAATTTTATCTTGACCAATTTCACTCCCATATATTCCTGTGTTCCACTAAGTCAATTTCACACTTACCTCCCTGTCTTTGTGATGTGGTTTATTCATTGGTTTGATATTGCCATAGCAACTCTGCAACATGGAAACATGTTAGCCAAGCAATCCCACTCACCTCACACTATATGGTGAATAGCTGCCTGGTACATGTAATATATTTTAATGGATATTGATCTCTGCTTCTTATTATTAATCTACAGTATAACAGCACTAATTTTAACTCTGTATTTAGCAATCTTTCATCATAACCTTCACAGTATTTAAATTGTGGTCTTAGCATGATTACAAAAATTAGCTACTACTTCAGATTAAAAATAAGGATATATTTTGACCATAAGTCCAACTACTGCATTCGGACACACTTAACAACCAGAAAAACAAACAGCACTACTCCCAATCCTAAAATCCAGAGCTTCCAGTTTTGCTCCGTGTAAGCACGCATATGCAAATCATGCTAGCATGCGAGAGCACACACGCTTGATAGAAGAACCTTTCCCACCAGAGCATGTGGTCTGGAGAGAGTGGAGACCCTCTATCCCCTCCCATGTCTCCCTAGGAAACTAGCAAACTCACCGGTGGCTAGTTAGAGGGATTGTGTTTTGCCTCCAGAAGGGACGAAGCAATGGCTGAGCCCATCAGAAGGCAGGCAGTGATGCTCTGTAACTTCTGTTTCCACAACCTCCCCACAATCAGTGGGGGCTTGCAGGGTACTCTGAATTACTAAATGGAGACAGTATGTCTTCTCTATTTGTATAAAGTGAAACTTGAAAAAAACCATGTGAGAACAAAAGCAGGAGCTCTGGTGCAGCAAGCAATAGGGTCTTTAAAGCTCCAAAGTCTATCATATCAATACTATGCAAATTAGGGCATCCCCAAACAGATTTGGATCATAGTGAGGAGACTAGGCAATCATCCAGGGCAATGAGTGGGAGCTGAAACTGTCTCACTGAATGAGTCTTTATCTTCACAAGTTGGCAACTGCTTCACAACTGTGCTTACTCACAGAGGAAACATACTTCTGTTTGAACTAGGTTGCACCACAGCTTGACCTAAATGGTTTTTAAGAAAAGCAGCTTATTTGCCCTCAGATAATCTTGGACAAGCCCCATAAAACACTGAGGTTCTGACCAGGCTTAACACAGAAAAGCTGTGTGGAGACCAGCAATACCTGAGGACTCAGCATCTCTGAATGAAGTAACGTACCAGGACACTTCCTTCTACCAACCTAACAACACCACCACTGCTTAAGATCTCACAGTGCTTATACTCAAAGGTTAAACACACTTTAGCAGACTTAGGCTAAGTATAAAACATATCTATAAGACAGTATGGGCTTCACAGTTGAAATTGAAGTTACTGCCACATTGCTGTAATAGACTAAGGTTTGTGATCTGAGATGCACCACAACATCTCTGCATAGACTAGCAAGCAACCAAGCACTTTAATTTCTTTCCCCATCAGGGCTGAAAACAGCATTCTGGTCAGGAATTTATTTATATTATACCAGGGAAAAGATGTGGAACAAAGGGGAGCTGGAGAAAAATATTTCCATGTAAAAGTTGTTTCAGTTCCTGACTACTCTCCAAGCAAACACAAGAGCTATGAAACTGCTCTAAGATTAATACCATTGTGCCTCAGCACAGCAAAAGCAACATTAATGTACAGAATGGGCAAATAGATTTCTATTACTATTTCCTACAACCTGGCTTTGATTTTTTTCTTCTTAAAAAAAAAAAAAAATTCAAATTCCAGGAGACGTAAGTATTATACACTGAGTAATGATCCTATAATAGGTGTTTCCACTGAGAGCTCCAGGGGGGTGAGGATGACAGGGGGAAGCAGAGGTGGTGGGGATACCTCTCACATATTCTCACTCTTCTGGTTGTTGTTCCACAGCAGGTTGTTGTCTGTTTTTTTCTTTCCTCTTCTTAAGGATGTTATCCCAGAGGTGCTAGTACTATCACCAGTGCGCTCAGCCCTTGGCCAGCAGCGGGTCCACCTTGGAGACAGCTGTCAGACAAAGGGGAAGCTTTAGGTAGCTTCTCGCAGAAACTGTCTCTGTATCCCCTATGCTATCAAAACCTGGCCATGCAAACCCAATACAACTGCTAGAATAAAAGCAACACTTTAGTTATTTACAAAACTGTAACACTAATTTCAAGTCACAGAACCACCATACAAAGATGCTAAATTGCAAAATTGCTAAATTGCCTTGCTTTTACTAAGGTCAGATAATACCTTTGAGGAACATGGGCTCATCTCCAGACTTGGCATTTTCCAGGGCCATATACCCAGAGATGCAGTGGGTGCTTCACAGACCTTGGTCTCATGGGCTACACAGTCACACTACAATGGTTTGACAGCTTTGGGCTCCATAAAATGCCAGCAGTCATTTTTCCTTATCTCCACCCTCTGAGCAAGGCCAGATCTCAAGAATCATTTTATATTCAGTTCTATCTGCCACATGGGTTGCCAGTCAGACTATTTTGAAGTAAAGCAAAAGATCATACAATATGAATTTGGTTTCAATTTCAGTTGTTAATTTAGACAAAATGAGATGAATGACAGCTCTGATTTTACATGAAGTTTCCAATCCCTACATATAATTTCTTAAAATGCACCCATGGGTACCTTTGTATTCTTCCTGCAGAGGTGCAGCTCTGTAAAAATGGAATTTTAGCTTTCTAAGACTCTCGGGCATTCATTCTGTAAAAACTAGCAAACATACCTTGAGACTTGCAAAGCACCTTGGTTGAAAAGCATACAATAATTTGAGCAACCTTTTTTTTTTCTTTTCTCTTTTTTTTTTTTTTTTAATCAGTAGACAATATTGAAACAATAGAAAATTAGCTTGATAAAATGGGTGATTCAAACAGACAGAATGGCTTGTCAGCAAATAACATCATCCCAACATCAGCAATCATCAAGTCACATCAGGCAAGCTGTGCAAGCAGAAAATAAAGACTACCCTACCCAGTAAAGCAGTTAGCAATACTTTTATTTGTATTTAGAGATCTTTATTAGAGTTGCTATTTTAGGCTTGACATATATTTCTATGACGTTATATTGGTTTCAATTGATTGCACCCTTCTCTCTTCATCAAGATGAACCAACATAGACATGCAATACACTGTCTTTAATGGCAAACAGGTATTTATGATATCATCAAACATTACCATCTATGCATAACATGATGTTGCTTAAAATCTCATAGCTTTTTTTTTCTTAATACAGTCCATTAGGGCACACTGAATTCAGAGGGAAGAAAGACTTAGTTACAAAAGATGCACTTTGAATTGCACAAGGACTGGGTAAAGCCTTACACAGATTTTGAATGAGAACTTTTAAAAAGGCTAATTTCAAACAAATGCTAAGAACTCTTATAAGAGTTTTACCACCTTTATTTTCTTCAGATTAGGAAGGTCCTATATCCATCACACTATTAGTTTTAATAACTGCATTACCTAAATTTAGCTAGTTTAATACTACTTGTACGGGACACAGTCAAAATAGTTCTGTACCTGTAAAATTTCATTTGTACGGGCAAGTTAACAAATTAGAATTTGAGTGCACAGTGCTGACTTACGTATATCAAATTACAATCATATTAGTTTTAGATATTACTATGTAAAATCATGTTCATCCTTCCCTGTCAGATCAGGTCCTTCAAAACTTTAACTTTCATGCCTTACCTGTTCATGCTGACAATAGAACAGTGTTATTAACAAAAAAAAAACCAACAAAAAAACAAAAAAAAAAAGAGGAAAAGGCTATACCGTTTCACAATTATGTTTGTCAATTTACAACATTAAATAGACTTTTAAGTGTACTTTTTCCTAAAATCACTTAGTACTGTTTAATTTCTTTATATGCCAAATACTGTAAAATTAGTCTGAAAAAATATACCTCCTCATACAGTCGAACTTGACAAGAATCATTAGGTCAGTGTGTTTGGCATCTAGTGCTGACTAAACACAGAAGAGTTACCAGCTGATGTTACAATAATCAAAACATCCACGAAAACCAAGAGCTGTCACAACCAAGTCTAATTTTCTTCAGGCACTCAACAAGATAATGAAACAGATAATGTACTAGGATCTCTGATTTGTATTGCTACCAGTTTCCCTAAAGCTCTATTCCTTGTGTTTCTGCCAATGGCTCTATTTACCAGTGTCATTTATCAAATATACCTTTTTTTGTGCCTTGATGTAGCAAAGCTGTTACCTTGACTCCAACACATTGGTATGAAAATGCAGCTTTGCTATGGCACAGTTAGTATGACTTGATTCACCATGCGAAACCTGTGGAAATCTTGATTGCCAGTTTTAACATGCTGAGGACGTCCAGTATCTCTTTAACCCACCCAAGACTTGATCAATATCTACAGATGAAATATGCTGAAAGCATTACTCAAATCAATTTGCAAAAATCACCACATCTCATAACCTCTCTGATTTCAAGCAATGAATCTGGTCTGAACACTACCACAGAAAAAAGGAGTTTACTTGTGGAATACCTACACAATATGGGTAAGACTAGAATTCAACTTTACCCCTCAAACAAATTTAGTCCACAAAGAAGATCATCTTAATAAATACTCATTGTTTGGAAATAGTTATAACAGCAAGAAAAACAGATATTCTTTGCAGTTGCTTTGAGGAGATGAGCGAATCATTACTTGTATCTCATAATAGAGGTATTTAGCCCTTGTAGTAGCAGACAGCTGAAAGACCAGGCAACCAAAGCCAGGCAGAAAACACAAAAGGTGGATAATGGGCAAGGAAGAAATTGCTAAATACACATTAGCAGCTGAGCAATTGTGGGGACTGATAAGAGGAACCAGCAATGGAAGGATCAGATAAATTCCTGACTCAAAAGTTATTATTCTCTCTGCAGAAGTGAAGCTCCAGATCTGTTAATAAAAAGAGAAGCATTGTAAAACATGAAGTTACATCAGTTCTCTGTTTCTCTAGCTCTTTGAGCAAGATGTCAATAAACATTATAATTAGTTCCTAGTATTGCACTATATGAATTCTAATAGAGAAAAAAAAGAACAAAAGCAATAGGACGCTTTTGCATATGCACTGTTTTCATCATAGTTTGATTTTGATGATAACTCTGTGACTGCATTGCAACACATATGAACAATTTACATTCTACATAGTTCTTTATTTAACATATGCAGGGTTTTGTGTTTGTTTTCTACACAGCAGAGAGCCCCTAATTCTAGAGTCAGAAAGACTTACCATGCGTGATTCCTTGCACTCATACAGCTTTTGTCATCTCACTAATATCAGCCTATAAATACCTCAAAGTGGATTAGGTAGATTGATTCAAGTCCTTCCTGAAGAGCAGCAAAAGAATCTGAGTATTTTGACTGAAATGTCAGACAATGCATAAAAACATCAAACTATATCAAATTCACAACACAGTGACTTGGCTGTGACTTGTGCATTCACTGATATGTGGTTTTCAACAGGTGTATCTAATTTCCATGACATGAATTAAGGAAGAGGTTTTCCTCCATTTTCTCATCTCTATTTTCCATTTAAGTGAAGAGTTTTATTTTTTTTCTTCTAACATGAGTACTGAGAAAAGAAACAAAATTCACACCACTACAATTGCACAGCTGTAATTTAAAGCACAACTTGGATTTAACTAAATTCTTTTGCTCTTGTGCAGAGTTTCATTTGTTCACAAACCCCAGCTTGCTATTAACTCCAGCCAACTCTTTATATTCTGACCTTATGACATGAATAAACCTTGAGAAAAAGCTTTTAAGAAAACAATTCATAACCCAACACAAAAGCAGATCCTTAATACATCATTATTTATGAGAAAGGGAGTGGTGAAATATCTATTTCAGAATCAGCCTCTTAACTTTTTGAACTGTTAGGCTTCTTTAGAAGACAGAGTCAGCTCCACAGAAGTCTTGTATTTTTATCTGTCTTCCAAACAACTCATCATCAATGAAAAGGAAAGCATTACGGGAAACCACACTCGCAAGTTCTTCCAGGGGAAGTGCCTGTAAAATGCTGCTAAATAAGAGCACACAGTTGGTCATCACAAACTAAGTGATTTAACATTTTTTTAAAAAAATAGCATGTTTTGCTATTGGTAATACCACTGATTCTTGTCCTTAAATATTTCTCATAAGAGAAAGGAAACACAGTAGAACTAGTGATACTCCCTTCTGTACCTCACCTACAGGAAAGAAATACTTGATTCTGAATCTGGCTTTTATATGACAATCAAAAGAGATTGCATTTGTGCTGCATTTTTTCTTCTAATTAGAGACAGATTTTGTTTTTGTCTGAAAGAAGATAAGCATCTTATTTCACATGAGCTGGATTCTGTATCACCATAATTTTATACTCCACTTTAATTAAAAAAATTTCTCCTGGAATTTGATGAGACAAAAAGTTATCTGCGAGATCTCTCCCTTTGACAAACATGGACATTTCTCTGCATACTGATTATTTTTTCCATCCTTCCGCAAGTCCTAAAGCTATACATAAGACTTTTGAGGCAGTAGGTTACCAAGGCAACTCACGCAGCTCATCATTATCTAGATCTCATTATTAAAAGATTGATTTTGGATGAACAGGAATCTTGAAACAGGGTGAGCTGATGTAGTCTTAAGCATATGGTCCTACTGCGGTTAGAATGAAGAAATGGCTCCATAAATGTCTTCTCAGTTTCCCTTGCCCACACTGTACCTGTAGACTAAAACCTGTATTATATAGCTTTCTAGTAACTCTGTTTTGCCACGAGTTTTCCATAGAGAGGAATGTTAGCAAGATAAAGGACTTCTGCTGTTTGTGAAGCTGGTCTCAAAAGAAGACATATCTAGTAAAACCAGTCAAAGCTGGTTGAAACTGTTCCAGAGGATGCAGAACTGTGCCAAGAATCAAAGGTCAAATGAGGAGGAAGAAAGGATGAAGGCAGGGGTCTTTCTGGGACCCCTGACCCGAAACAGGAGGCATGTCAGAGGCATGGTGAGGGTGGCACACTGAGAGGGATAATTTGGGAAGTGGGTGTGACAGATGATGTAATGTCTAGCTATTACAGTAGAAAACTGTAGAACCTCTGGAATTCAGTGTGCATACTTTGGATACTTTGGATACTGCGCATCCAGCATGCTGTAAATAAAGAACGCTTTGCGTTCTAATACTCAGAAGGGAATGTCAGAGGGTTCTTTCCATCCTTTTAAGGCATCACCTACGTAAGCGTTTCTGTTACCTGGATCCTACCTTCCTCAAGACAGAAACTTCACTGATTCAAAATGGAAAGGGAAAAATCAAGAACTTACAGTGTCAAGAGAGCCCCTGGAGCACCGACGAAGTTAAACTCCGATCTCTGAAGGCCACAACAAAACAACTCCTGGTTTTACGGTCCAAGCAGTGGATCAACAGCATAATGTCTACACAGCACAAATCACTAGGCTGACAAAATCTCATCTTTACAGATCAAATTTCATTGAGTTAATGCAACATGTAAGTTTATGTTAACTCAAGAGAGACTCATTCAAATTAGACACTTAGTGAACCTTTCAGCATGGCTCCAGGCTTTATATTCAGTCACTTCATACATTGTTAGCACTCCTTATCTCCCTGATTTTCATTAACTTAGCCAAAGCAGATTCTTTCATCCCAGTTTTTCCACCTTTTTTTAATGCACAACATAGCTGAACCTTTCTCTTGCAAAGTATCCAGTACCTGGAAATATAGCCTGGCCAGGCAAAAGCCTGAAAATCCCCAGGCCAAGCAAAAGCCCCTGAAGTTTGCTCGGTCTGGCCCTAAATACTATAGGATGAGGCTCAGGCAGAGGCCCTGCAGGCAGGCATCCCACTGCAGACGCCCATGAACGATGTGTATAATATCACAGCCACATGTTGATGCTAAGTGATCTGAAGCAGCCGTTCAAGAATACTAAAAAGGCTGAAAAGAAAAATATGAATAGCCTTTTACTTGAAACAGGATAAGCAAAGTGCCCTGCTACATGCAAAGTAGAAATGGTGGAAAAGCTACACACACATATGAAAAGCAAGGACTGCTTGCTTCCTTTGAAGAAGAAAGAATGCGGAAGAAATCAAGACCATCAAAGCATACAGTGCCCTCAAGAGAGGAATAATAGTGCTGCTTGCAGAACTTTCTGCTTCCCAGGTGCCAAGTGAAAGACTCCAGAACCGTGCTAGGAAACAAGTCACTACCAATCCAGGTAACATACTTGCTCCGTAAGCCTTCCTAAACACCATTCACCTATCCTTTCTGGATGCATGAGAAATAAGTTCAGAGCATTTTGCTAACAAGGGTGTCATGAACAATGGATTTCAATATAGGGGAAAACTCTGATTACAAGTAAGCACATAATTCTTCGTTATAAAAATATAGCAGCACAGACAAATACTGTTAATAGATTTGGCATGGAAAAGACAAATGTATTTGTCAAAAAGCTGCTGTAGAACTCAAACTAGTATGACTACATTACTATAAATGCTTCATAGTAGTTGGAGAAAAGGCCAACTCCAAATTCAACTAGGATTACAGCAATTTCTAATCTGCTTGAATGTGGACATATTTAATTGTTTGCAAGAGTGGAACAAAATGGCTTTCAAAAAAAAACCACAAACAATGATGAGTTTTTTGATAAACATCTATCCCCTTGAGCATAAATTAACTATGATATATGACCTTTTGGAATAAGACATGTCTGCAAACCATTCATTAGTAGGTCATTAGGCTGATCAAACAGAAATATGTGGATATGTTTATGCATTTTAATTCACTATTCTGCAGCACATCAGTTTAACTTGTTACTGATGAACTTTACAGGATTACCTCAGACTAAGAGCACACTAATTTAGACCTGCCATGAGGTTCTATATTACTCTGAAAGTACAGGAACACTTTTTTTGAAAGATGTTTTTTAACTCAGATGAGAATGCAATATTCTGTTTCTGACAAAAAGAAGTATCATTATAGCACATTAAGAAAGGAAGCTGGCCAACACCATGGTGCCTTGAGATCAGAGAATGATGGAAGAAAGCATTATCATTCTAAAATAATAGATTATTATCAAAATAATAGAATATTCTAAAATAACAGACTTCTCTCTGTAAGAGATCGATCAGCTACCCAAAAATTGTGCTCAAATGTAAACCTAGAGCACTCACTAATCAAAGGATGGGTGAGTCAGTTGTTTTTAAGGACAAAGGTGGGAGGACAATGGAAAACATGTAGTAGGTAGGTCAGAGAAGCATTATGTCAGAAAATACGAGCTCTCTTACCTTGCTGTCTACACTTTGTAAAAGGAGTTCTGAGGAAGAATGATGAAGTGAGCTGTATTTCATCATCATTTCCTAAAAAGGTCACCTAGCACTCAGGACAGTCCATTATCCCACTGGATTCAAAGCCCTGTGAGACAAAGCTTTATAATGAGGACACTACAGTTTACTGAAACAGGACTATAAATTACATTTTATGTGAGGTTTTGTCCTGCCTACTCCTGCTCACATTTCTGGCTTTACATACCTTTGTCTAACATTGGAATGACCAAGAAATATGCAAGAGATCTTTCTGCCCCTTTGCTTTTCAATGTTTCTTTATGGAAGACATACTTTAAACTAATTTTCCCACTTTTCCTCCTCATCCAAAAACTTTGAGGTAAGAGCAGCACATTATAAATCTAGAAGGCAAATTTTTGAGTATTAAAACCAAGCATTTTTAAATGGAAAATCAGAAGACAAATGGAACCATTATATTAGCAGCACCTACTTCACTACTAATATGCACAAGTTCAGTTATGTGAACATATTCAGGAAACGACAAAGAGGATTAGATATTCAAAAAGTAACTAAGAAAATTCTCAGTAATCCAAGAGAGAAAAATATAAAATATCCAAATGGCACAGGGTTCCACAGGCAAACATTGTCTATAATTAGAGACTGGAAAAGCAAACGAAACTCCCAAATTACTATAATTCTTCATATTCTAAGATTTAACATTCACAGAATTGGCAGGAAATTAATCTACTGAAAAAAAGAGATGCACTTGCAGTAAAGCTGCCCTCTGAATATGTGGAGATACTTAACTAAGCAGCAGAAAGACTCTTCTTCAGAACTGCTGATGATGAGCTGATTTTGCAGTGGAGCCCCAAAATTTGTAGGTTCAGATTCTGCAATTTTTTTCCACATACAGAACCTGGCACATGAGCCCAAGGAAGGCAGAATTCACACTTTTGACATGGGGTGCAAGGCAAGGATAGGCACCTGTATGGGCTCAGCTTTCCTCTGTAAGGGAGGCTGGGGGAGAGAGGAATGGCAAGAGCAGGATAGGACTGCTTATATCCTGTGGGAGAGTTTTACCTAGGGATGGAGACAGTTGGAGATGCACACACAATCTGACACTGAGCTGATGGCAAGTGCTGTCAATGCTGACTAAGCCTACTGCTGGTGACACCTGAACAACTTGACATAGGAAACTCCTACAGAAGAAGTGCTAACACTGAGTCAGAGCATCCATCTGAAAATAAACCCACAGCACTGTCTCTCATGTTTATTCACTAGCCCTGATGCTAACCTTATATTCTTCTTGCTGCTGTTAACAAGTGCTAACAAGAAGTTAACAGCTTCAAATCTACATCCTTTGTAGCCTTTTCACACCACTATTGTGCATTTCCTCCCCAAAAACCCTCTCTGAGGGATGTAATTGTCTCCATGGGATGGTACCCAAGTACAGTAATGTATTTATACAGAGCCCAAATGCCAGATTAAGTGTAAGGTCGGTGTTTTAGTAACGAATCTCTCAGGCAAAACATCACTAATCACTACAAAACACAGCAAACTGCAAAAGCCAATACCAATTTTTAACACATACAGCTAAAAAAAAAAGAGCAAAGTGCGATCAGACAAAATATGAAGAACAGAAGAATCAAACCTTCAAACATTAACAGATATAAATCTCTTCTGATATGCCCTGGTCAGCCTGTTATTATCTCCAACTGTTTGAGTCCCTGTTCAGGCATCAAAATGGACTGACATGGTTAAACTCTGGTCATCAACTAAGCACTACACAGCTGCTGGTCACTCCTTCTGCAGCACAGCGTGAGGAAAAGTAGAAATGAGAAAACTTGTGGGTTGAGATAAGATCAGTTTAATAATTAAAACCATAATAATAAAAAAATAATTGAAATAACAAAGAGAGAGAAATAAAACCCAAGAAAGATAAATTATACAAATGAAAAAAATTGCTCTCCACTAAGTGACTAAGGTCTAGCCTGTCCCACAGCGTTCTCCTGGAGAAATTGGCTCCCCATGGCCTGGATGGGTGCATTCTTTGCTGGGTAAAAAACTGGCTGGAGAGAGTGGTGGTGAGTAGTGTTCCATCCAGCTGGCACCAGTCCCAAATTCCCTAGGACACAGTACTGGGGACCGTCCTGTTTAATATCTTTATCAACAACCTGAATGACAGAATCAAATGTACCCTCAGTTTGCATGTGACACCAAGATGGGTGGAAGTTTTTGCTGGAGAGCAAGAAGGCTCTCCAGAGGAATATGGACAGGCTGGATCCTTAGGCTGAAGCCAATTGTATGAGGTTTAACAAGGTCAAATGCCAGGTCCTGCCCTTGGCTCACAACATCACTATGAAGCACTACAGGCTTGGGGCAGAGTGGCTGGAAAGGTGCCTGGCAGAAGACTTGTGGGTGCTGGTCAACACCCAACTGAACATGAGGCAGCAAAGCACCCAGGTGCCCAAGAAGGTACCCTGGCTTGTATTAAAATAGTGTGGCCAGTAGGACCAGGGGAGTGGTTCTCTCTCTGTACTTGACATTGGTGAGGCTGCACCTTGAATCCTCTGTTCAGTTCTGGGCTTTTCACTACAGGAAGGACATTGAGGTGTTGAAGCATGTCCAGAAGTAACTGGAGCACAAGTCTTCTGTGGAGCAGCTGAAGGAGCTGGGGTTATTTAGCCTGGAGAAAAGGAGGCTCAGGGGTGTCCTTATCACTCTGTACAACTGCCTGAAAGGAGGCTGTAGCCAGGTGGAGGTCAGCCCAAGAAACAAGCCAAGAGGAAATGGCCTTAAGTTGCACCAGGAGAGGTTTAGGTCAGATGTAAGGAAAAACTTCTTCTCCAAAAAGATATTCAACCTTTAGAACAAGCTGCTCAGGGAATTGGTGGAGGCACCACCTCCAGAAGTGCTCAAAAATGCCTACATGAAGCACTTGGAGACATGGTTTAGAGATGAAGATGGAAGTGCTGGTTAACAGGTGAACTCAATGACCTCAGAGGTATTTTCTAACCTTAATAATTCTATGATTCTTTCAGATCACCAAATGCAGGCATATTCATCCATACCTTCAGTTTAGTTCATTGAGCTTCTGCTCCTAGTCCTGCTTTTGAAGTTCACAGCCTCTGCACAATTGGAGAAATATTGGCTGAGAAAAAATAGGAAGAGATTATTATTTCTTTGGAACAGGGAGATAAACTACAGCATTCCTCCAAGTTTTCCAGCCTTATTTCTCTATTATTCCATGTTTGAGAGACTGAGAAAGTTACAACTCAGCTCCCTTGCACCTCTCTCCAGTCAGTGATATGCAGTATTGGAAGGAAGGAACCAGCCAAAACATCACTTTTCATGAGGCAGGTGTAACAAAAGAAATCCATTGATACCTGAGCTGGAGTGAGTCAGCGATGGTCAGATAGCACACACTTGTGCAAAACTGCATTAGTCAAACAATTTTTCAGCATGATGAGTTGGCATGCTTTGATTGAAGCTTAATATAGATGTACTGTGTTACTCTATGTGGAACCTTGCTCTAGAACACCTTTATTTTGGATTGAATCCACATCCAAGCACTTTACAGCCATAGGAAGACACATTGTTACAGCTGCACCCATTTCTACTTGTCTGCCAGTTGGCCAGGAGGCACAGACAAGGCAGCACATTGTGCTTCAAAAATTTCTTACGCCTTACCAGCCAAGGCACCATTAAACATTTATAGACTCTTTGGGGCAGCATTTCACTGTAAATTCTGTATGCTTAGTTGAATTATTCAATGCTCAGAACAACAATAAAGAAAAGATTACACTTGTATGCATCATGTAGCAAGTGTTCTCCCCTTTAACTGCTATAGGCCATTATTTCCCAAAATAAACAACACACAGCCTGCTCGCTCCATCAGCTGAGTTCCGCAGTATTAGACATCTCTGTGTAGCACAAGGATGTACATGGCTCAAACATCTACTTAAGGGCACAGTCTCATCACCATTCAGATATTTGCTAAAGCGAATAGAGCCTAAAGGGTGTAAGCTCTTCAATATGTTGTATAATGGTACAGTCATAGGCATAGCCACATGACAAGCAGATCCTTAAAATTAAAAAGTTCCTACTAATATTTGAGGGAACCAAATAAGAACAATATCTGATCTCCAGAATAATTTAATTCATACTGAAGGGTAACAGTCATTATTATGGAAAATATTTTTCAATAATTTGTCCTCATACGCCATCACAAATTAACAAGAAGACTGAAGTACGATATGTAACTTCAGGACATGCAGTAACTCATCTCTTCTGTACCATCATGTATTAAAGTCTCTCTCTTACTTCCCTTGCAGAAGAAACTGTGCCTGCTGCATTAAGCTATGGGTAACCAATCTAGTAAAAAGGATGATCTTCTAGAGGCTGTTACAATACTTAGGACCCTAAAGCAGCTCATTGGATCAGCTACCTAGTGATAAAGTAGTTCAGATAATCTCAGCTACATCCAACAATGCACTCTGGCCAAATGTCAGAGCTTTTAGTCTGCTCTAACTAAAGCTGGCCCAGCACCAGCCTTGAACAACAGCTCTAGCATAAACAGCGCTTCACACAGTTCTCCAAACATTTTTCCATTTTTCCTTTGCGTCACTTGACTGGAAAATTTGCAATCTATGCAAGTTTAAAGGGTTTGGGTTTTTTGGCCTAGGCTCTAAACATTAAATTGACCTCTTGGGATCTATTTTGTATCAGTTCATGCATCTTTCTTTTGTAGACTATATTCAGAGTTAATAAAGACTACTAATGTATACTTTAAATACAGAAGTATCACATGTTTTTCTTCTCATTCCCCTTCCCACTTTCTGCCTGTTTAGAGCTGAAAGACAAACATTTTTTTGTGAAATCATGACCAGACCATTAACATTATGGACCTTTCCCATTAAGGGGGCAATATATATATATTGATATATGAAGATTCCGCTCCCCAAAGCTTTTTTTCCAACATTTCATGAACATTTTTCTCTGCTGAACCATTATACCCTCTCAAAGTGTGTCCTTATTGCTCCATTTCCTCAGTATACCACTAATGACACAACAAAAGTAGAGGACACAACTACAGATAAATCAGTAAAACTTCCTGTCGTGTTTCCCTTCTACACTCACTCCTGCCATCTGTGCTGCACTCATATGGTTCAGGACATGTGGTGGTTTAATCCACTTTTTAGCATTCAGGGGGCAGGTTCAATAAAGGTGACGGAAAACTGAATAAAGTTTGCAGCAGGTGAACAGTTTATTACAGAGGGTTTAAATTAGGGAAGTAGGGATAACCCACAGGGACCCCCGAGTTACACAGAGGAACACCCAACATGCAGGGAGAAAAAACACAAAAGGAAAAAAACAAAAAAAGAAAGGGAACTGTTCCTTTCAGCTAGATGACTAGCTGAAAAAAACAGTGCAGAAAGGTAGGAAAAGCGGTTTCTCTCCTGTCCCTCTCTCCTTGGAAGCACTTCTTAGCTCTTCAGGCTCTCTGAAAAACACAAAAAGAAATGAAAACAACTCCCTTCCACCACCTCTCTGAAGGGTTACTTGCTTGCCAAGCTGGGAATGGCTCTCGTGCTGAGAGAAATGGGTGGAACTCGTGCCGCGAGGCCTGCGACTGAGGGGGAGAGCAGCTGAGGTCTTCGCAGCAGCAGCCGAAGAAGAACGCAGAGCAGCCCCTTGCGTCGAC
>VXBA01005783.1:58694-110993 GCA_013399895.1 Serilophus lunatus | reverse complement strand
GGGGGTGAGGAGCTGTCGCCGCCCCAGCCTGAGGGGACCGGGACTGGCACTGGCCCCGCTCCCCAGGGACAGGGGGGAGCCCAGGGGAAATGAGAAACCACCGCCACCCCGGCTCAACCCGCTGCCCCCTTCCTGAGATGGGGAGAGGTGGTGGGGGAGCGGCCCCACCGAAAGCAGCCCCCCTACCCCAGCTTCTAAGGAAAACGGAATTTTACTAAATAGGTAAGTGGGGTTTCTTGCATTCTTCCCCCTCCAAAGCCCTTTTTGACTACCCCCCGCGATCCCAGACCCCCCAAACCAGTACAGGACAATACCACGGGGGTCACACACCATACTCCCACCCCTCTCATCTGCTGTTGTGATTGTCACAGACCAACACTTCTGCTGTCTCTATGGACAGCTTCCAGTCACCTATACCGCAAGCACACAGGTGAGCTCCCAGCACTACAAATGCCCTTCTCCTCAGGGAAACCAGAAACACATCCCTGAGTTTGTACTAAGTAATTTACAGACCACATATTTGAAGACTTGAGAAGTAATGTGTCATATTTTGAACGGCCTGTTTACTTCCAAGAAATTTCCTATGATACAAGATTATCAGATTAAACTGCTTTTATGACAAAGAATAATATTTTCAAATAAATAAGCAGGAAGCTTAAATCATAAACAAGGTTAGGAATACGGGAACAACTCTTTCTACTAAATTAACAATAGCAAAAGACAATCAAATATTGACCCTTTTTGTGAATTAGCTTTCTGAAGTGTGCAACCACCTTTTTGCAGCTGTGAACATAGCATTGCAAAAAACTGATCATCATTCATTTTGCAATCTGAACTGCATGAATCATTAATAGCTGACTTGTTAATTAAATACGTTAGCAGAATCCTAGATTAGTCCTGTCTGTTTAAGAATACCACTAATAAATCTGTTTTTCAATTTAGAAAACATCATCTCTGCATACAGTAGCCATTGTAACATTCCTGCCCAAGTACAATACTTCATTCATTACTATGACAGGTCACATCACTTAGGCCATCCACAGGAAGAAATTTCATAAGCTTGCAACTACTATCTCTGTTTCCACACAGAAGCCCAACATGCACAATGTTTCCTTGCAATCTCACATCGGCATTTTCATAAACCAGTGGAAACAAAAAAAACCAACAAACTTACAAATGGGAGAACTAGAATAGGTTTTGTCATTTATTCTTGGGTACCAAATAAAACATCTGCTTAGCTGAAGAATTTTCTTCCACCCATTTTCCAGTCTCTTACACTGTATGCAAAATGGAAATACTACTTTTCTTCAAATGTTTAACAAGTAATCCAAACAAGTTCCGTCCTTAATCCATTTACATTGCATTTTACAATATGAACATGAATGCATACAGTGTAGTGCTGTGGGTGTCTCATTTTTGATTTATCAATAACACTGAGACAATCCATCCCTATCTTCCCTTAAATATGGCATTGATGGCCAACACATTCTTTCAAAAGACAAGATAGCAAGTGCTTCTGGAAAAGCTACTCAAGAAGCCCTCAAAAACAGAAGCTAAAAGAGATTATTTTTTGGAAGTTTCTGCAGAACATTTCATGCAATCAAAATTGACAAAAACCCCCAACGTTAGATATATTTTAGTTACATATATGTACTTAACACACAAGCATCCTTCAAGATATAGAAATATTAATTTAGGGACTGCAAGAGTGAACATATGATGACTAGCACTTTGAAATGCTGAGGTAGCAGTACAGCTAAAATCCATGCTGAGATTCAACTCCACCTTCATTAGGCAGATAAAGTCATCACTGTTGAAGTGCAAGATTGTCTTTTTGGCCAGTATGTAATTAGGCTTCAAGTATGCACTGCTAGTAACTATGAATAATAAATTAATTCAAAGACTGGAGCTTACATGCAGATAGAAGACTGACGAATGGTTGTTAAGAGGCTGCTCTAGAGCCAGGAAATCTCTTACACACTTTTACTAAGTGCATTTTTTTATTCTGACAAATCTTTAATGAGAACTTCACGGTTTTCTGTTTTAAGTATAAACAAAAAGAAATTCTAGGAAACAGTGACTTATGAAACAAGCTCAAGATCAAATGAAGAACAGACACAGTTCCTCTATTGTATGCTATGTTTTTAAGGAGGGGCAATTGATTCACTTTCAGAGATGTTTTTCTAGTGTATGTTTCCCAAATAAACAAGACAATTATTTTACTGCCAACCCAATACAATCTTTACTTTGCATTCTTAAAATCCTGTTTTTGAGGACTTCTAGTAAGACAGCTTTGGCAGTGATTAGATATCTTACCTATGAACTCAATTCCTGCTGCTTCAGTAACATTGTTTTGCCATCCCTACTCCAAACTTACAAAAATAAGTTCTCTATTCTCTTTTCCCCAAAAAACACATCACTGTAAGACCATAAAAAAGCGCATCTGTTTAAGCATGCCTAATTTCTACCTTCAGTGCTCTACAAGTGAATCATGTAAAAGCACAGTGAGGTACCTGCAAGACAGGAGTCCCTCCCAATTCTGCATGCATAAGATGCAAGGGTTTTTTGCTTACAAAAGGATGTTTATACTTTGAAACCATTTCAGTGCACTCCTACATATCCAGTTCTCATATAGAGTATTACAATATTTATTACTAATAAATTGCTATTTATTACATTAGTATTACAGTACATGCATTTTTGAGATCCTGCCTTTGATTCCATCCATTGGTACAACAACATTGATTTACCATGGAGCTACACTAGGCACAGTGTAATTCATTCTAGACCGGCAGAGATGATACAAATAGTATTTACTTTGCATCCAAACTGAAAATGAATGGTTTAATCCCATCATTGGTATGAAAACCAAATCATGAAAAGAAACCTGTACAGCTTACTGTATTGGCCACAAACTCTGGTCAAATCAGAGAGAACTGTCACTAGGACCAACGCCATTAAGGCTGTTAAAAGCAGTCGCATCGGTGCTGCTTGCAACTGTTAGCGTAAATTTTTGTCAACTCTGCTGGTTTCAGTAGACATGATGCAGTGCAGAGGAATTCTCTGCATGAAGGAAAGACAGGAGGAGGGGGAAAATTGGTATTAAAACGTTAATATTTGCATTCTAGAATATTAATACCTACAAGAAAAGGGATATTTTCCCCTCAAGTGAAGATATTTTGCCATAGAATTTAATTTGGCAGTTCATCTTTTTTTTTTAACAGTTCATAAAGTCTTTTGCAGAAATTAACTGCATTTGTTGTGTTACAGTAGTTGCAATTAAAATAAGGTATTAAACGATAAACTACTCTTCTCTGTGCTTAGAGAAGAATCAAGATTTTGCAGATATCTTAATGAGAGAAGTCTTTGCTTCTTTTGAATTACTTTAAATAAATGAAATTTTCTTTTAAGAAGATACTGAATAAATTATACTAGTAATGTGCTTTTTAGGTTAAATTAATCTAAGCTCAAGTTAATGTGATATATTCACAGACAACATAATAGACTAAATCAAGATCACTATGACATCCCTTAAAGGATTAATAATTAGGTGGTAGCTGCAATATGTATAAAACCAGGGCTGGAGAAAATTTTTTTCTGACCACATAGCGGAGGCCCCCATTTGTTCTGAAACCATTACAGATAATGCCTCAAAATTCACACTACACCAAGCAAAAGGTATCCTTTTTTCCAGAACAATGCTTTAGTCCGGCACACCAATTTCTCACACCATTTGTATATATAGTAACACATTGCTTGAAGGCAAAAAGATGCAGTAAACACATGTCTATGAAGATGTACTATATTCAGTGCCAGAGACTAAAGCTACTACTTTGCCTACAGAGGTTGCAATTTAGAGGTAAGATACAGGATTATTTCAACAGCGAAACCAGCCATTAATTAATGTTACCAAGGGATAGATTTCTCCCCTTAAGCACTAAAACGGTTATTTTTGTTATGCGATAAAATGCAGCATGCATTTAGCTTTGCTGTACATTCTTGAGATGATTTGACTCCTTTTTTCAATTAGATTTTCACAACTAACTGTGAATTAAGAGTATGGTGAGCTATGTGGAAGACAAAAGGAAGAAGCCATGTGTTAAAATACGTCACTCACAACCATGAATTAATACAACTAATTCTTTAAAAGGCGAGTCCAAGGTGAATGATTGCATACTAGTATGGATTCAGGACTTTCAGAATTAAGTGTGTGAAAACGAGAAAAATAAAAAACCTGACTACACTTCAGTCTAACCATTTTCTTAAATCTGTAGGTCACAAACCATAAAATGTATTAGACATAAATTCATAATCTGACAGTTCAGTTGTAGGTTACAGGATTTCATAGTTGTGATTTGGTAGCCCATATGCAAATTATTGTCTAGGTTGTTGATGAAGGTTGATGTGGACCAACTTTCACATACCCACCCAGCCACTCTTTCAGGCTTCCTCCTCAACAGGTCAGAGGCAAAAAAAGAAGGCAGAAAACATCCTGATAAAGACAGGGAGATCACCTACCAATTATCAATATGGATAAAACACACATGACTTTGGGAAAATTAGTTTAATTATTTGTAAATCAGAGCAGAATGGTGAGAAAAAGACAAAAACTAATCCATCCCTTCTTCTCAGGCTCCATTTCCCTCCTTCATTACAACACTTCTGACTCCTTCCTCTACTCCTGCAGGGAGATGGGGAAATGAGGGTTTTATTGGTCTATAGACCACAACCAGCTCCTGCATCAGTCCTTCTTCCTCACACTTTTCCACTGATGAGTACTCCACAAACTGCTCCAACATGGGTCCTTCTTGCAGGCTCAAGTCCCACGTGGGCCCATCACATGGCTGTGGTTCTTTATGGCCAGAGCTGTCTTCTCCAACATCGGTTTATCCATGGCTGTAGCGGGAGTACCTATCTGCTTTGGCATGATTCACCATGGGCTGCAGGGAAATATATGCTCTGGCAATGCATACCTCCTCCCCCTTGTCCTCTGCCAGGTGCTCACAGGGTTGTTTCTCACACCTTTTTTCCTCACTCTGCTGTGTGGTGTACTGCCCTTTCTTAAATGTATTTTCATAGAAGTGCCACCAGCCTGACTGAGCAGCACAGCTAAGGGTAAAGTAGATCCACTGGTGAGAACTCTATACTATGCTTATACCAGGTGATATTCATACAGAGCACGTGTAGCCTAGAAAAAAAACCTCAAAGAAATATTTTTGTTTATTTAGAGAACAAAATGTATACAAAATATAAAAATAGATTAACATATTAATTGAGGAACTGTAATGCATAAATTCATTAGGGAAGCAATAAACATACTGTAGAAATTAATTACTTTGTGGTTATCCTCATTAAATGCTGCTTAATGAGTTAATAAGCTTGAAAAGTAATGACAAATTGCTAAAATGCATGCACAGAATTTTATTTTTTTTATAAAGCAGTTTGTCTAATTGAATGCTGGAGCTCTAGATGCAAGTTGGTAACATTTATTCAAGTTATGTTATGGTGGGGTACTCTTTCTTTTTGTCATTTATGTATAGGAACACTTTTTCCGCCATTACCAATGGAAGCAAGGGGCGTACTGCTGCTGCTGCGCAGCCACGGCATGGCCACATTGGCCTTTCTGGGGCTGCTGGGGCCTTGCCAGCACAGCCAGGTGTCAGACCCGCTCACCAGCAGTGCTGAGGCGTCCTCGGTGCCCCTTTCTGGTCCTGTGGAGATGTGGGGCAGCGGCGGCCCTTGTGGGCACTTGCTCCATCCCTCAGTGCACAGTGCACAGCTGGCAGCAGGGTCTGCATGGCAACGGAGCAGAGTGGAGAGTGACGGCAGCATACGGCAGCCAGAAGATGTCTCAGGTGAGTGGTGCGGCAGCGGCTGCATTGCCCTGGCACCACTCAGGAGGCATGTCAGCAACCTGGGGCTTCGTCTGGTGCTTGTGCCTGGTGGCAGCTGTCAATAGAATACTAGCAAACTCTGGCAGAGCAGCAGCTGCTGCCACAGCCAGGGCCACCACTAGAGCAACCCCAGCAGCCACAGAACAGGTGGGGGCACCACCACTGGGCTGCTCCATGTAGGGACTGAGACATGGCCTGGCATGGTGTTTCCACAGACAATAATCGCCAGTGGCAGAAGCAGCACAGCCTCAGGGCTGGGGTGGCCAGATCCAGGGCAGACAAAGGCAGCAGCCAGGGGGAAGCTTTTGAGATCATGTAAGGCAAGGTGAGCCGAATGGACCAATGGGAGTCTTCCACACACAGGAAATGACAGCATTGGAAAATGGAAGCGATGGAGGATATATAAAACCCATGCACATAAATCTCTTTGGACTTCGCGGGTGGTTGCGAGTGGATGGCTTCATCTCCAGTGGCAGCAAGAATCCACATGGTGGACTTTTTCACCTCTGTCTCTTGATTCCTGGTTGTGGGAGGAGACACAGCAGGCACGCATCGCCATCCAACTCCTGGGTTTGTTCCTCTTCTTCTCAGAACAGCAGCCTGGTTTGCACATTTGTCTCTTGCCAGCTTTTCATGAGTGACCGTCCCCGCACTCACTCCCGTAGCATCCTCCTGTGACCACCAGACAGTAACTACAGCTCCACTGCCTCCAAGGAGAACACAAGCACCCCATACAGCATCGCAGACCTCACTGGACCCGAGAACATTCAGGAGAAAAAAGGGAGTTTTGTTTTGAATTGTGTTTTGTTTCTTAGTTATTCTGTAATTTTGCTTCCTAGTGTTCATTTAAAGACATGTGTCCATATTTTATATATATTATACATAATAAAGTTATTACCATCTCTAATTTGTTTTGTCTCATAATATTTAAGTTCTTTAATCCAGGACAAAGTGATCACTTAATCTTCTAGCCTGCATGAACAAGAACCTTCTGCTACAGGTTTTGAGTTTTTCAGAAAAGTGTAGAATTTACAAAGATCAAATGCTGAAGGTACTTCTGCTAAGTTTTAGAAACCATCTTCTCCTTAAGAAGAAAACTTATTTGTATTACAGGATGACTTCCAGCTCCCTGGAAATATTAATCATAAACTACATATTTATATGTACAGACATACATATGTATGCACACACATTTACACACACAGATACACAAAACAGAAATATATTGCCGCATTTGGGATTTATACTTAGGCTTTTGTGGCCTCTCAGTGTCCACTGATGAAAAGTTTATAACTCTTGCCACAGATATGAACTGGGAAGAGGCTGAGCAGCACTGAAGAAAGCCATACCCAGCACAAATAAATACTTTAAGTTTTGTGATGGAGTATGAGGGCTCCAGCATTAACAGAGCTCTGTCATTAGCATGCTATGGAAGAATGAAATGGTGGCCCCATTTGTCATGTCGCAGATATAGACTGCTTATGCTCTCATTTTCTGCAGCATGAGGGCTCAGAGTTATTGCTCTGTGTTGTAATTTAAACAAAACTGAAAAAAAAAAAAAGCCACACATTTTTTCCCTTCCCACGCGAATATTAAGATCAGATGGAAATTGCATCCTAGAGTATATTGGTCATATTGATATTATAAATACCTTTAAAGTAAAACATAACCTGAACACATCTTCAAATCTTATGCAGCATGGTTCAGTGGATGTTTCAATATCACAGAATCACTAGTTGGAAGAGACCTCCAAGATCATCTAGTCCAATCCTTATCCTAGAACCTCAACTAGACTATGTCACCAAGTGCCACGTCCAGCCTTTTTTTAAACACATCCAGGGATGGCGACTCCACCACTTCCCCGGGCAGTCCATTCCAAAACTTTATTACTCTTTCTGTAAAAAACTTCTTCCTAATATCTAACCTATACCTCCCTTGACGCAGCTTGAGACTGTGTCCTCTCCTTCTGTCAGTTGCTGCCCGGTGGAAGAGACCAACCCCCACCTGACTACAACCTCCTTTCAGGAAGTTGTAGAGAGTGATAAGGTCACCTNACCTCCCTGCTCCTGCTGGCCACACCGTTCCTAATGCAGGCCAGGATGCCATTGGCCTTCTTGGCCACCAGGGCACACTGCTGGCTCATGTTAAGCTGGCTATCTATCAGCACCCCCAGGTCCCTTTCTACCTGGGCACTGTCCAGCCACTCTGCCCCCCCAGCTTATAATGTTGCAGGGGGATTTTGCAGCCAAAATGCAGGACTCGGCACTTAGACTTATTGAATTTCATCTTATTGGATACTGCCCAGCTCTCCAACCAATCCAGGTCCCTCTGGAGAGCCCTCCTTCCTTCCAATAGATCGACACAAGCTCCCAGCTTAGTGTCATCCGCAAATTTACTGATGAAAGACTCAATACCCACATCCATGTCATCAGTAAAAATATTGAATAACATTGGTCCTAGCACAGACCCCTGAGGAACAACACTAGTGACTGACCGTCAGCTGGATGCAGCACCATTCACCATCACTCTCTGGGCCCGACCGTCCAGCCAGTTCCTAATATACAGTTCTTTCATCTTCCCAGGACATACAGAATTCACAGTGAAACAACCAGTGCTACCTTGATAAAATATTTAAAGCAATCTTCAACCAGCACACAAGCAAACAATTCCTTAGATAACCTTAGGGTATTAATCCAATTTTCACCCCTTAAATTGCTTTTTTTTTAACTCCCTAAAACTTACTTAAAGTAATCTAATTTCCCTTTGTAGGGACAATAAACAGATAAAGAAAGTAGCATTTTGAATAAAGACTGTCAGTCACTTTAAGCGATCCTCATTCCTTGGATTATGTACCTTCTTTAAAGGAACCTTGAACGTGGTTCCAGGATATAAGTGTGCTAAATTCCAGATTCTTTGAGAATAAGGATCTTAGTATCAGCTGTCAGCACAAGAATAATTTGAAGAAAAGTCCAAAAGAAATCAGTAACCAAAGCGGTATCAGAATTACAGTACTCATCTTCGATCACAGATAGCACTGCTATGACAATAGCATCAATTCCCCAAATGCAAAAAAAAAAAGTACGCTTCACAAGAAAGCATGTGCTGATAGAGCACAGCTAACAGAATTTTTTCCCTTAGAAGTAAATAACCCTGTAGCATGATGTTTAAGCAAACCTTCAACTATTTTGAAACCTAGTCACTCTGCCAAGAGAACCATCAATCACACAAAGTCTTTAGATATTTTCAATTGATTTTAGTCACCTAAAACTAATTCACAAAGGATTTGGAAGCCAGCAAAAAGTTAAATGCCATCTCCATGATTGGATAAAAACGTGTACTAAGCAAGTCAAGACATACTCATGTTACAAACAGATCCTCAAGAGTTCTGTGCTGACACTTAGGCAATAACAGAGCTAATGAGAACAGCTATATTCTGCTCAGCACTGTTTAGGACACTAACAAATTAACTTTAGATGATTTGTCATCAAGTCCCTGCAGGAAGAAGCCACACTATTTAAGGGAGGTGAGAGAAGAAGAAAGACAGCATACTTAGCGAAGGAAATCTTTGATCCCCAGCTAACTACTGGGATAACAATGAAAATTATACTAGAAACATTTAACAGAAGACAAGTTTAACCATTTACCTCAGTTACAATTGTGTATTTTTGATGTATTGCTAGGCACTTTAACCTTCATTCATGTCTTTGTTCTCAGTAGTCATGATAGTGCTTTATAAAAAGTTTTGAAAAGGAATTTAAATATCATTTGAATCAGAAGAATCACAACTGGTGGCTCCCTGCATTTTCACTACAAAATGAGAGCTGGGTGGTAAGGAATGGGATTGGTTTTTTTTTTTCTATTTTCTTCAATATATTTTATCTCACTTCTCAATCTTATGTCTTTGGAAGAGAAGAGGAAAGGTCATCAATAGCCAGTGGCAGCACAGGCTGGGAGCTGGAAACAGCACTTGTAGATTTCAGTTGCCAAATGTTGGCTCAAATTTAGTAAGTGCCAATATGACACAATCTGCAAGTCTGTAGCTTTTTTTAAATAGCAAGAATAAATGAAGGATTTTGAGAGCAATTTTAAGCCTGTTATATTATTATAGCTATATTCAAAGCATTGCAAGTTGTTAAGTCTCACTGGTTCCCAGGTTAGCAGAACACCCCCCCATGCTCTGCACTTAACACTGCTTCATAAAATTCCCTGATTTATTTTCTTGAAGGTTAAATTTTTTCAAAAGTAGATCTCATCAATAAAAGGAGACTAAATAATAGTTGTCACTTACTGTTACAAGTGATATCCATGACTTGCCAGTGTCTTACCAAGAATGAAGACAAAAATGCAGAAACAATATTAGGAGGCTAAAGAAAGCAGCAAAACTGCACAAATATTTTCTAGCCAAAACAAGACTGGCCTTTGGTTCCAATCTCACATTTTATACACAAAACTAGAACTTTTGTGAGCCAGCTGCACACACACCACCACCCCCCCCCCAAAAGCAGCAGGCTATGTGTGTGAACTGTGTGTGTTTGAACTGAGAAGGAATTCACACATGTGCAACCAGCCCACAAGCAGGACAAAAAAAAAAAAAAAATAAAAGGAAATGCTTCCTCCATAACTGTGAGTTCAGCAAATATGCTACAATAGGAACCACAACATTGCTGTCCTTTCCTTCTGAGATGATCAGCTAACATTTAAGCATGGAAGACACCCGGGCCCATCCTTAGCCATTCCAAAATACCAGCCTATTTAATCAGCACAAATAACCCTTTTGGAATGCACACAGCCAGTCTACCAGTGCCACCACACTCCACCACCTCACACTGGCCTCTCAAATATTCTCATCCTCAGTGCAGAAGAGAATGCTGCATTGAGTCAAGAGCCAAGGATAGATGACAAAAGGGCCTAGAGTGCTTGTTTTCATTAGTGTGCAGATTTATTTATTCTTCAAGTCAAAGAAACTGGTGCAAACAGACATACCACATTGGTGTGGCCCATCACCACTACGCAGCACAAACCAGGGAGGACAAATTTACCTGCCATGTGGGTCACTTTATTTCATGAATGGGTATGGCCATGCATGACTTGACACACCTGCAGACAATCTGAAGAGAATAATTGGATTTGTGCCTTAAAAGTAGACCAACATTTTCCTTCTCTCCTCTGCTTCTAGGGCACAGTATGTTCTGTGCTCCTTCCTCTTGAATTGCTGAGAAATTCAGTCCTACTTACTAGCACTGAACTAATTTTTTTTAAATCCTATGGATTTTATTTAAATTACAGTATTTAAAATATTAAGACCTAGGTAGTCTAATGATATCTTACTATATAAAACAGCAAACCAGAAGTAGAATGCCTTCTCAGCTAATCAAACTCCTCTGATTTAAATTACGTTTGCTACCTCATTTATCCCTGTGGACACTACCTAATTTCCCCTTGTTCTTCACTCATCTGATAGACTGAAAGTTTCTCTGGAGCAGGGACTGCCACTTACACGTCTTTAGGACACCAAGGCCCAAAGGTTTTGAAATGTTACCGCATTTCAACATCTGCATCAAATAATGAGGACATTTGACTGCTCTTTCTAGCAGACACAACTTGCAGTAGCTGTATTTAAAACAGAGAGGACAGTTTGAAAGTGACATTTTCCATTTTTGGAAAAACATATGAGGAATATAGTAAAACCACCTCACTCTTCCCTTGTACTGCTAGCAACTAGATCAATTAGTGATCAGATATTTAGGTCCAGTGGAACACAACTTCCATCTGCCCATGGACTGCTTCAGCAGCAGCAGCGGATGCCGCAGCCAGCACGACGCTGCCCAGCTGCCGTGGGCTCTCCCTTTGCATGCCCAGGATTCCTCCTTCTGCAACAACTGCACAGTTAACTCAATCCAGCACCTTTTATCAATGCTTTATAAGGGAAACGTAACATCAGCCTAGAATATCCTCTGTTTGAGTAGAAGTTGGGGGAATATGACAGAGGATGAGGAGAAAACATCCACCAATGCAAAAGCTACCAGTCCTGTGACATTTTATTTTTTGGTACCTTTTTAGAGGAAACAAAAAAAAATTCCTCAGGATTACAGAAGGCTATAGCTGTAATAAGTATTAATGTGAGCACAAATTCAGCAAGCCTGTTAGTACTTACAAAAGGCAAAACACACAAATAACAATTTCAGCCTGTTGATGAAAGTTACCATGAACCAGTTTGGTTTCCTCAGCCTTTACTCTCAGAGAGACGATTCCCCACCCTGATGAACACTTTGAGTCTCAAGAGACTGGCTGTCTATTAAGAGTACCCTGCAGCTCTTGTGTGCTGTTTGTGTTTGTTTCCTTTCACAGGCAGACAAAGAACATGCCTGTAAGCATAGAAAAGATTATTAAATACCAAAATCTCAGTTGATACAGAATTGGAGTAAAACTAGAGATGCTGACACCATCCACTTAATCCTCTGCATATGGCCACTGTAATGGCTAGGGTTTATTCACTAGTAGTGCTCATATTAAAGCCTAGCTAGATCTGACACTCAGGAGTGCTTCCAAGCTCTTTCTATCACAGGCATGAGGAGGCAGTTAAGGGAAGAAGACTTCCTGGGAGAGTGCTAGAGAAATGTCACAGTCAGAGGAAGCCAAACTTGGCAGGGTCTATGTCCATACTGCTCGTCCAAAGCAGATCTTGAAGCAAATTAGCCAGCCAATAATCCCTTTTTCTTCCCCCCCACCCCTCTTCAGAAGGAACTACTCCATCACTGCTAGGGATATTGAATTCATTAGCATCTATGCAGCATGAACACTCAGGAGACTTAAACCTGGGACTAAAGTGAGAGCCAAATTATTTGATACTAAAACACATTCAGGGAGGAACAGTGAAAGGGGTCAAGAAAGGACTGGGCCACTTGACATCAAAAACAGCATCTGTAGTAGGAAGTAGAAACAGAGCAGAGTAGCTTGCAGTGTTTTTATATCCTTTCCTTTATATGGCCATGTTGGCACACTGGGATGTAGACGAGCATGTCCTGCTGAGAAAGGAGGAGATGTGACAGGACTGAGGAATCATGAGCCCAGGGCACGATCTCGCAGGCTGAAGCTACTCCGACTGTTTTGCATTAAATTCACATGCCTACACTCAGGGCCCCCCAAGCACACAGAAGCTCTGCCTATAAATGAACCATTTTCTTTTACCAAGACAAATAAGCAAAAGATCAGTTTAAAAGCCTACTACAACTGTTGTGCAATAAAAACAAGTAACAAGCTTTTAGGCTTAATTGCTTTATCAGTGCAATAAGGGAATAAGGTATTCTGAGCCTGAGAGCTTGTTTGTTTCTTTTCCAGCTACATCCATCTAACAAATAAACAGATTTCTCTTTCTAGATCTTATTTATATTATATAACTCCAGACTAGATACAAAGATGCCCATATTCAAAACCATTAAAAACCTAGCATTTAAAGAGACCAAATTGTTATGTTTTAATTCAGCGAAGCATCACCTGCCTTCCAGTACTAAGGATTAGGCAAATTTATCAATCTCTGGAAAGAGCAAGCCCCCTCATTGAAACAGGAAACATTTGAAAAACCTTCTCTGAGGAGAAAATTGTTATGACCACCTGGTTGACTGATCAGGTTATTCTCCACCAGGTTCTCTGTCCAACTGAAACACACTACATAGATTACCTGCAAACAAGCTACAAAATACCCTTGTAAGACCACACTACATTTTAGAATGAGCTTATGGCTACTCAAAATTGCACCTTATCATCTATGTTTATAAAAAGCTCTCTTGGCTGCAGTAAACTGCCTGAGCACATAGCCAGTACATCCTGGATACACCCTGATTCCTGGCCTTCACAGAGTGAGGAGGAAAAATAACTGTGGTATAAAGTGATTAACGCATGCTTTCTCCACTAGGTAATATCTGAGCAGAATTTTATCCTGCAGAGTCTTTTATGTTGCAAGAGCTGACTAGAATAGTTTTTTGACAACATTTGACGTATTTTCTTTCTTTCTTTCCCATCATATAAAAGTACTACTATTTCTTAATAGAAATTGTCTACAGAACATTGTCACAGAAAAAGATCTCTATGAGCACTGGAAGTTAGTGGTTCTGATTTCCTTATGGGTGTATTTTTCATAAAAAAATCTTGCTCCACCACCAATTACAAAATTACGAAGAAACTTACGAGTAATTAGATTGGGATAATTAGATTGGGTTTTAAATAAAACTCCTAATTAGGACACACCGAATATTTATCTACAGTCCAGGTCTGAGAAACAGCTCAAACTTTCCCTTTCTAGATGGCATTCAGGACACTTCCAGGGAAATGCCAGGCACTCACAGTACTCTCTTAAGGAAGGCTGGAGCCCTCATTTGACTTGCACAGGTACAGGCAAGGACACCTGCTCTGATCCCAAAGCAGACCAGCATAATAGAGTCATGGTCAAACATTCAGATACTTATCACTAAAAGGTCATTCATCTCTCTCTTTTGATTACAGGAAGCCTGGGCACTTGCTCGGATTAAGTTTCAGTGATGGGATTTAGGGATTTTTTAAAATAAAAATATAAAATTATCTGGTCTTCCTTCTACATGCTATTCCTCAAACTCTAAGGCCAACACAGTTGGATAGATGCTTTTGTTTTACTACACCTAATAAAACAGCACCTGACACAAAGGCATCTGAGAATTGATCCATAATAAACTACTGCAATACAAAGAGCAACAATTTCTTCATGGCTCATTTACCTGAAACACGCTTAATTGCTTCAAAACAAACACCACAACTATATTGACATTCTACACATCCTACAGATAGTCTTTCCAAACATTTTGTACTTTATTCTAGTCTCAAAACAAAATAATCCATGATCCTAGAAAAGCAGATTCACAGATCTTTAGGTATCAAAAGCAAAACCTTTTTTTTAAATGCTTTACATTAGTTTATATCAAAACCACTGAATATTGCTTCATGTGATGACAGAATTTGTATTTGCAAGGACTATTGCTCCCATTTTTAGACTCACCATCATAAAAACCAGTATGCCTTCTGACCCATCAGCAGCATCTCTGTCATCTGGATTTTACTGTCTGATAAGGTCATGTTATACGATTGTGCCGCAACTGTACCTTACCTTAGGAACCTACACGGAATCTTTGCACACCTCTGGGACAGCACATCTCCCTACAGGCTGAAATCACACTGCCCAATCTCCTTTTAACAAATCAGCAGCAGCTGTTGATTGCCAGATATATTCACATGACAAACCCAGCTGTGCCACCTTAGTCATTTTCACTGAGAGGAAAAAGAATGCTTTTTAAATGATTTGCAAAGTGACTTCAAATACCTTTCAGCTACTACAAGAAATGTTGTATTCTGGAGGAATTTGTATTTGTGATCCAGAACTTACTCTTTCTCCTATCGAGTCAGATGAGTGGCTTATGCCTAGAAGCACCAGAAAAATTAGGTTGGCTACCATAGTGCCTGTGTCTCTGAGTCAATGCAGCTGTCAGCCTTGCACTGATGGGTATGCGTGTGCTCTTCCATCTTTTTGAGGATGCTGAAGTTAAGATTTGATACCTATTCTAGATAAATATTCATTTCAGGAAGGAACAAGCCACTTTTAACATATCTAGAATTAACCAAGCACTTCTCTATATATGAACCAAAATTCACAGTTAAGTCAACCTCCCTAAAGCAATTTGCCTGCAAGACTTCATTATTGAGTTTTTAGTCCAACATTTAATGCCCCTTTTTATTTAATACCACAGTGCCAAAAACATGCATACTTGCTCCATTAGAAAAAAACCCTCTGTCATATTTCATATTCTTCCTAAAGCACAAGAGCCGAAATGGGGTTTTTTTAATCATATTTTTCTCCTGCTGCAATTTACAATAACCTCAATTGTTTTTCAGTAGATACCCACAACCCTCTGTATTCAAATATTTATTCCTACTGGAGATAGACAGATATGTTCTGACTGAAAGTAGGTTGACTGTTTTGTCAGAAAGAACAAATTTTACTGAAACAAAAGCCTTTTTCCAAATGGTACAGCAAATCCACTATGTAATTCTGGAGGGAAAATGTGATGACCATATATTTCAGCTATGTTACACAGGAGCCAAGACCTACCATTGTGACAATCAAGATCTGAAGTCAGGTACACCACTTCATGTTGCACAGTTTGCTTCCATGATCCCAAATATTTTAGGGAAGATAAAAATCTCTCCCTGAGCAAACAGATGTAGCATTTGCATTAACACTTCCAGGAATTAGAGCGATTTTTAAAAAGTGGATAATTTAGGAAAAAAGGAACAAAAACTAAAATCCATAATTCAACCCTTCTCCATGTGTGGTAAGACAGGCCAGGAATATACCAATTTACAGGCATGAATCAGAAGATGATGTATTAATAATTACGCCACAAAAAGGCTGTGTGAATAGCCATATATATACATACATTAATGCTTATTTGATTGCTGTGAAATGCCTCAAAGCAGCTAAATGAATTAGCAGCTAGGGTTGGCTCCACATGAAACACACACCTTAGGGAAAATTAACAAATCTAAGTGCAAAGGTTAGATTTAGCTACCTGCTAGGATGGTTCTTTCATCTTAGCCAAAAACAAAATGCTTGTCATCTTTTTCAGAAAGATGCAACAAACTGTATTTCACATGAACCTGGCAGAGTTTTAAATCAGCAGGTCTGGCCCACAAAATGTCAAGTATCTCCAGTAGCTGCTGTAGTTGCCAACACGTGACAACATGGTATTTATTCCCAGGCATCATCAACTACATCTGCAATTATCGCTAATTTTGTGCAAGATTCTAACATTTTTCTATGTTCATTAGCTACAATTATCTGAATAACAGAAAGAAGATGAAGTGGAAAAAAATCACAGAGAATGTGCAAGTGAGGTTTGCTAGGCTATGATCAGAAAGTAACAAGCCAAACCTCAGGATTAACTTGAGATAGTACTGACACACTGCACAAAGTTGCTTTGGACTATGCTGCCTGTTTGGGGTTGGGTTTTTTGTTTTGTTGTGAGTTTTTTATGTCAGATGAGAAATTAATTATTTTGTCACTTTTTATAGAAGTGGACAAAAAACCCCCAACATGTTCACAAAACTCTGAAAAAAAGCATTAATTAGATTGGAAGATTATTTTCAGTTGTATCACACAATTGACCAAAATACCTCTCTGTACATGTATACTCAAACTACGTATTTAGGCACTTTTTTTGTGTTTAAAACAAACACATGGAAATCACTATGAAATAACTAGTGGCTTAGGTCAATCAGGTGAGACAAAAGAGGCTCATGTTCAAATCTGTAATTTATCTCAAAGTGTCTCATTTATTATGGCCACTTACCTCATGGACAATTTGTCAGAGCTTCCACATCTAAGCTAAGAAACCATTACCTTCCAAAAGAGGAAAAATGTGGTTGAAACTGCTGTTCTGTCATTTCATGACAAAAATGCTTTAAGACAGCTTTAACCTACATGTCTGTTTTCCTTGGTATGACACCCTGCAAACCATAGTATTTTATATATACCTTCAAGCAAAGATCTGAATTTAGCACCAAAATCTTGTTTTACAGGGGTGCCTGCCAAATGCTTTTCATCTCATTATGCTGGTTTAAAATAACAGTACTACTTAAAAGTAGCATAATGCCAGCATAAATTGCAAGAGCTCTTTCAAAGCAGTGCAATAAACCACTGTTAACACGATGGTCAGTTGCCTCAACCAGCACTATAAATTCCATGCAACTCAAGTTCCATTTAATTCCTACTGTACAATTACTGACTATATGATACCCTAGATAGGCTTATGCAAATAATTTTGTACACTTCAAGTTGGAAGTATTTTGATCCCCCAGTTCAAAAGTTTTTGATGCTTATTCATTTTATAAGTTAAATACAGCTTCTGCATACTATACCACAAACACTATCGCAAGTATCTAGGAAATTATTCCATAATCAGGAAAAGTTCAATTCATAATGAAAAAGTATTACAACAGAGACAAAATATATAAAGCCAGTTACCGTCTGGAAACTTTGAGCTCTGGTCTAACCTATGTAATATTAGATAAATGGTTTCTGCTCTGTTCCTTCCTCTTACAAACTGCTTGCTGTACCTGTGTCATCCCTTGAGGCCAAGGACTGGCTTTCTCTTTGTATAATGTGATTTACAGCTGGGATTACTGAATGCTGCTACAACACAAAATCACTCCAAGGGTTCAGAGCTCTGCTCTACCTATCACCCTAATCCAAGTTTTTGCCGGTACTTTTTATGGCACCCCTACTGTTCCTGAACAACAGCCCAGACAAGAGAACTTGTCCCATCACTTTGAACCCACTCTACACGCACACACACACATATATGCATTCTGGTTGTTTGTTTGTTTGTTTTGTACCCTCAGGTCATATCTCAGATGCTGGCAATGAAGCCTAGAATGTCTTTACACCCATAAAATCATTCCCAAATTAAACCACCTAAAAAGCCACTACTTCAGCACTCCCTTCTCATTTCTGGTATAACATACTGATAATAGTGAGTCTAGCCAAGACTCTCTAAGCAGAACGCATGTAGTGCAGGAAGCTCAACAGGAAAACAGTCTTTTATACAGTTGTGGGAACAAGAGTCAAGAAACCACGCTCTGTTTGAGATTCAGCTCAGAAACAACCCACAGCAGGAGACAAAAGTTCCTAAACTCACTCTGCAAACACCTAAATTGCATCATTCCTCTCTTCCTGAAACACATGGGATTGTCCTGTCACGCTATTCACTTCTTCCCAGAAGGAAGGAAAAGTCGTATTTGCGCAGAGCAAGCCTCAAGATCAGCCTCCTATTAGCAGCAACCCCAGCCCGGGGGTAAAGCCAGGGCTGTTGGTATCCAATCTCATACATGCAAGTTCTCAACTGCGAAACTCGGGCGCAGGGAGTGCTCCTGCAAAGAGGCACCTGAGGCGAGCTTGTGCTGGAAACGAGCCAGGCGCTTAACCCTGCTCTGAAGTCCTTCTGTCAAACATTCGGCAGGCAGGCACGCACCCACAAAAAAAACACTGGGATTTAACCGACTGACAATACCAGTGAAAGAAAATGTTTGCCAGGAACTCGCGATCCAGCTGTCTGTCAGCGCTGATTTCCACCAGCGGGGTGGCAAGGTCGCGGCAGCCTCTCCGCCCCAACCAGGGGCTCGGGAAGGGCAGCGGCGCGCCCACAAAGGGGTTGTTTTAAGGAAAAGTGCTTATCTGAAAGAGCCTGGGTTAGTTTTCTCACCTCTGCACACAATAAGGAGAGGGCTGAGCCCAGCACATCATTGACCCACCGTATTTCCCTCTCCTGCTCCCAAACAGCAGCGCGGGCGGCTCCTGCCTACCCCTAGGCAGATCCCACCAGGGCTAGCGCCAGGCTGCGGGGCCGCTGGCCATGGGCAGGGCACGGACACAGGGACAAAAAGGAACACAGAACAGAAGAAAAAGCACATACCGCACCTCCCTCCTCGCTCCCTCCAATACACAGAGACCACCAACCAAACCCCTGTGCAAAATGCGCCTTCCTATCAGCCCGCTCCCGATGTGGGAGACCCGAGGGGCACCCCCGCCGCCCCTTCCCTCCCCTGCCCGAGGACGCCGCTCACCTAGGGGGACACGGCCTCGGCGGCAGCCCGCGGCCAGAACGAAGGAGCTGCCTCTCCGCCGGTGCCGGGCAGGCGGCGGCGCGGCGTGAAGAGGTACGCTTCCACTTTCTCTCGGGCGTCCGTCTTTCTTCGCTTTGCTTTGCTTTGCTTTGCCGTGCCTTGCCGAGCCGCCTCCCACTCCTCCAATACTCCTCCCCGCCCTCCTCTCGCCGACACCTCCCCGCGATGCGATGCCCAGCTGCCGGGCGAGCCGGGGCGGCCGGGGGGCGTCTCTCCCTGTATCGCCCCGCCCCGGTACCTGCCGGCGCGGTCTAGGGGGGGGCACGGTGGAGCCGCGCCCCACTGGGCACCCCGCCGAACCCTTCTTGCATCCCTCTGCAGCGCGCACCTGCCGTGTTCAGAGCTCACCCAACCCCACGGGCCACGCCACACAGGGCTGCTCCTTTTTCGGATTTCGATTGTCATTGTCCGCCCCTCTCCTTCGTAAACTGCTTGAAGGAAGGAGTCCTGGAAGGCTGGCTATGGATAGGAGCCGTCTAGATGTAGTACAGCACAACAAAGACCCACTCGATTCCCTACTGACACATTATGCCCAAGAAAAGGGAAACGCCTGGAGTGTCATAATTACCACTCAGTGAGATGGATACAAAACCAACACTTCTCACGAGGCTTGTAGTTACAAAACAAATGGCAGCTTGGATGCATCTATTTCTGTCCCAGTACTATAAGCAGCTTGTTCATGCGCTGCTGCTTTAGAGCTGTGTTTCCTGGCTCTGCACGTACAAATCTTGCCAAAAAAACATATAGGCAGCAGAGTCACAAGCCCTGGTGGCAATATTTTGCCACTTTATCAAGTGGTGAGGCTGGCTGTTAAGATATTTTGCCCACAGATGAGAACCTTGTCTTAACTTTAGCTGAAATGCATAACAGTACATCTCTTTTCATTGGAGGCTTAACAGGAATTGTCCGAACAAACTCCTCCTCTACTCAACACATGCTACATAGTCTTCCACTTCCACTGCATTATTTGCAGGGTATACTCTAAACCTCACATGGGCCAAAACTCACTTCAGGTTTTTATTTACAAGACTAAGCCTTACCTTCTTCTCACAATACTTCCTAGACCTACCTAGCATACCACAATGGTACCCAGATGCCTACACGCTATGTAACACTGTAGAATATAGACATCTATATAATAGATTACCCCTCACCTGGTCTTGAACAGTCTATACTTAGCTGATGATGACACCTGCCCTATAGACTCAACCTTGGTTGCAAATTACGTAAGCAGCTATTCTTCATTTAAAGCTCTATTGTGATCCATGTAAGTGGTTCACTTTTGAAATGCACTCAAGTTCAACCAGAGAAGCCCAAGCTGTGGGTCATGGATCTGACCGCAGCTATCTTCGCACAAAACTTTAGGGACCTGGTATGAAACTGAGCATTTTATGTCTTTGTAGCCAGATTAAATACACGCAGCAGAGGATGTGGACTGTGGTGTTGAGGGCAGAGCACACTCTTCCCTATGCCTGGAAGCTAAACCAGTACACAACGCGAGTGAAGGAGCTATGAGGACTGAAGGAAAGGAGAATCTAGTCTCTAGCTTTGTGATTGCAGTAATCGATTAGGAAATGTACTCTTAGGATAGCTTTTATCATAGTGTTGCATACTACAGGGACCAGAATTTAGACCCTCATTCAGGCTCGCAGGTGAAATGTCTGGATGATGTCTTCTGGTTCCTTGATTTTGAATTCTGGCTGCCTCCTGGTCCCAATAGTGATGGCATATCCCATTTCTGTTTTCCCCAAGCCTCAGTATGCCTTAGTGCTTTGCTGAAGCACTTTCTTAGAAAGTGGACTGAAACTCTCTGAGGCAAAAGAAGACCTTCAGTGGCTCTTTACTTATTGGCCAAGCCATCTAAATAACCAAGGTTATGCAAAAGACAGGTAATTTCCTCCTTGTGCTCTTTCATGCATAACATCTGTCATTTCCTATTGATTTTCACGCAGTACAGAAAGACTTATGTCTCAGATGGAAAGCATCTCCTAGATTTGTGATGTCCATTTCTTTCCTTTGACTTCTTCTGTAATGTAGACTTTTACTCTAGAGTCACCTTCCCTCTCTGAGGGACTAGAGGCTTAACATCTGAAATTAATATGAAGCAATTACTGTAAAAGTACCTCAGCAAAGTACTTTAAAGCAAGCATTTCATGTCAAAGAGAAATTGTTTTCAGGAGTACTGAGGTAAGCCCCATTGTTGCAAACACCGATATCCAAAAGTTTATCTACAAGTCTAAATGTGTTTCAAGTCATCGAGGTGTCTCACATAAAAGAAAATGTAGAGAAAAAATCCCTGCAAGATGAAAGACTGTCTCAAAGTGATAAAGCTGAAAAAGTTACATAAGAATCATAGCTATGTATCTAGAAATGAACAATCAATTCATTTTTTGTTCTTGGAAGAGAAAGAGGAGCACTAGTATGAAAAAAGGCCCTGTAACTTAGTGCTTCCTGGTGCTTAATTCACTAAAAGTAAAGAAATGTTTATATGCCACAGAAGAAGACTCCAGTACTAAATAGTATTGTTGCTTTCCCTGGGGATGTAATTTTACAACACAACTAAGCTTGTTTGGGAGTTATTTGTTGTCCCAAAGGTGACAGTCCTGCTCCTAATGCTTCCTCTTTTGGAGCAAAATTTAAAGAAAGCTAAACACACGCAGAATTACACACATAGAATTAAAAAGGTTGGAAAAGAACGTAAAGATCATCAAGTCCAACCTTTTACCTAACTTAACAACTTATCCAACACCAATCCATCATCTAAACCATCTAAACCAGGTCACTAAGTTCATCATCCAACCTATCCTTAAACACACCCAGGGATGGTGATTCCATCACCTCCCTGGGAAGCCCATTCCAATGGGAAATCACTCTCTCTGTGAAAATTGCTCTTTCTGAGAAAACGTTTCTTCATAGCTACTTCAGCTCCTGGAACAGGCTCTTTGAGAATCAGTGCTGGGTAGATGAGAAAGAAGCACAAAGTAGAGCTGCAGTGCCAGCAAAAGGAGATGGGGACTGCTTCAGGACCGTACCAGGCAATCACCAGTTTGACTGAGCTCTCTTGTGAAATTCACCTTCATAGGAAGAGCTCAGAAAAGACTATACTTTAAATCTCCTTTTCCTATGCTATTCTACTTTGCATGGCTTAACTGAACTGTTAAAGAGAGAGAGACCTTTGTGGTTAAGACTCACCATCAGTCAGAGGGAAGACCTCAGTTCTAGTGCTTGCCTGAAGAATTGATACTAGATGCTTGCTTGAGTAAGGCATCAGCCAAGGTCTCTTCATTTCTCCAGTGTCCTCAGTCATTCCTCCTGCACCAAATTCTCTACCTCCAAATGCTAGTGGCAGGTAGAAATGCATGCCTGTGCAGCATATATCTGCATGACATTATAATCTCAGCAGGAATGCTGGGTGTGTGATGGTTCCTATACTCAAGCTAGCCCTGGTGGTTCTGCAGGGCACAAAACTCTGCTGTGTAGACATACCAACTTCTAGCAGACAATCCATATTAAAATATCATTCTAACATTTAATTAAATATTGAATTATTCCACTAAACTGACAATATTTTATTAAAAGGGCAATATTGATTCTGGTTCCAAAGCTGATTCTCATGTTACAAGACCTCAAATGTCAGTTCAACGTTATATTCAATGTATATAAAGCTTCTTAATTTTTTTTAGTTTTCATTAATTTACTGACATAGGAACATGCACAACTCTTCTTTTGTAAAGCCACAAATTAGAAGGAATACACAAAAAATTCCCCACCATAGATATTTGAAGTTATTGATGTTCACTGTAGATATAATTTGGTATGACTGCAGATCAAAAAAAAAAAATTAGATAAAATTTTTTAAAGCTGAGCTAAGATCACCCACTGGAGTTAGCTGCATCTATTCAAACTCCAACATAAGTAGAATGTGACTTAAGTATCTTTTCCAATCTGTGCGTTTTAGCAAGGATGTTTTTGCAGTTCATTCATTCATTCACTCGCTCACTTATTCTTTTTTTTGATAGATATTAAGCTAAATTGCTGTCACATTTGACACTAACCTGCAAACAAATCATTACTCCTTGCTTCTGCTCCAGAGCATGTCATTACGTATCAGTTCAGGGGATGGAATTCTGAATCAGAAGGAGTTTAAAATGATTAAGAGTTGTTGTCAATCGGCTTCTTTCTGTAACCTACTGGTGGTGGGAAATTGTAGTGTGGGTCCACCAAGTATTTTTACAAGTAAAAAGCTAGATAGAATCCGTAAGAAGACATAGAGATTTCCATGGCATGAGCTTTACAAAAATGCAAGCATGCCATTGGAGTAGCACGAATATGAACAACACTCCTTCTTGCAGCTCAGAAGTTTCTGTTTGATAAGAAATGGAACTGAATATTCATGGTTGTTTTGAGCTGCCCTCCTAAGTTCACGTGGATTGGTTTTCACTTTTCTACCTTTTTTAAAATGAATAATATTTTCTGCAGATCAATTCAAAGTAAAGATCATGCTAATGCTGCACTTTCCTCAGAATATATTCAGCTTGTGTTGTAAATGGCTCATCTCTGGAAGTGTTCAAGGCCACATTGGAAGGTGCTCTGAGAAACCTGTTCTAATGAAAGATGTTCTTGCCCACAGTTAGAGGGGATAGAACTAAATGATCTTTAAGGTCTCTTCCAACACAAGCCATTCTATGATTCTAAGATTCTATTAGAATTAACTGTTTTTCTTCTGAAAAAATAATTTCAACTATGTATCTTGGAGAAATAGAGGCATGGCACTGTCTCTGCTCGTCTCATGCAGCTACAGCACATGCCACGTAGTTGTGTAGGTTGCTTTTTAGTGGAGTAGTCAGTTGTAGAAAAACGTCTGTAGTTTGACAGCTGAAAGCTTAGGTAGGAGGTGTAAATCATTGCCTTAAAGACGGGAGACACTGTTCATGCAAACTGAGGTGAAGTGAGGACACAGGAAGGTTTCTAGACAGACAGAACTGAAGTGTTCTCACAAGGGAAAGTAGGGAAAATTGGTAAGAGAAGATTTGAGTTAAGGAGAGGGAGAGGGCCAAATCATAGCAAAGCATGCCAAACATACATAGTTTTCTAACTTTGAATGCATTTCAGTTTTGTTTCATGGACAAAATGGACAGGTTATGTAAAAAAAAACCCCAAACCTGACAGATAAGTAAATAATCTCTGATGACTGCGGGCATGGCAGGTGCTGCAAAAATGAAGTAAGTGAAGAAGTGACCTAGAATATGCACATCAAAGGCTACATCTGTTGCTTGCTGCAGAATACCTGCATTAAAAACCATTATTTTAAAGGAGAGGTCATGCAGTTTCACAGAAACACCAGGGAAAATGAAAAGGGAACAGCAAAAGGGAAAAAGGAAAGGAGAAGGAGTTATCCTTTCAGAATGCAAAACATCTTTATTTATACATAACCAATATACAGCAGGCTGACTTGCTTCTACTGAATAAATGTCTTTGCTGAAGTTTTCCACCAAGGTTAATGAAACACTATGAAAGTCAGTCAAGGAGAAAAATTTTGTATCCATTGAAGTGTGTATGAATTTCACAGTATTTTTGTGTCTGTCACTTCAAATTATACTCATCCATGTTTATTTGTTTTTTCAGATATGACAATGGCCTTAACAGATTGCTTTCTTAATCCAGCTCTATTAGCTAAATTCATCAATAAGGGCTTGTTTTCCAGTTCAGATTTCTGTATCCTAACCTGGAAAGTCATATATCATTTTCTATTCTGTTAACAAGCTAATTACAGTAGGAGATATGTAATTTTAAAACTAGCATGAGCAAGACAAATTAAAAAGGAAGTGTCAAAATTTATCTCTAATGATTTATTAAACATTCCCTTTGAATCCATACTGCAAAGCACAGCACAAAAACATCTAGTATTTCCCCTGTATCTAGATCCATTCTGCAGAATGGATCAGGTGCTAGGCTTGAGCAAATTGACAAAGACATTGATTTTCTATCCATGGGTTTGCATTAATCAGGTCCATAATATTTTAACCTGCCACATATCTTCGTGACAATGAGTTTGGGGAATTATGAGATTCGAAATGCTGGAGCAGCTACTAACCTCTGAGTAGCACCACTGCTGATCTGAATTTATGACTCCATAAAGGCCTATTGTAACTGTAAAACTACTAATTGTTGACGTGTTAATCAAGGTTTGGGTTACCAAGAGCTTCAGCTGCTTGGTTATTGCTGCCTTTTAAATATTAAATCAGATATCATCAGCTTTTACGGAGAGAAATATGTTACATTGGCAGGAGTAATCATTCAGAAAACTTACATTTAGGCATTTTATAGACTTGTGCTGAAATACCAATCTAACTGTTCCATAGATTCTTACCATTTCCATAATTATGCCTGTGATTAATATACTGGCTTGATATGCACAAAGTGTTTAATTTCTAAGGTTAAAACACATTACCTTCATGACTGTTACAGCAATGTAAGGCAGAGAATATCTACATTTAGTTTTAGTTCAGTTACAGTGTGGCTCCAGTTATTTTAAATTCTTAGTGAATCATTTTTAGAAACCAATATTTTGAGAGGAACTTTTTATTCATAGGAATCTAAACCAGTTCCTTCATATTGTTCAAAACCACATGTCCAGGAAAAGCTTTCTCAGGAGAAGGGCATGCAACAATGCAATCAGTGAACTGTAGTAAATAATAACGTGCATGTCCTTTTTGTACCAGAGTTGCTAAATGGACAGTGTAGCTGACTAAAATGAGAGGATCTGTTCCTCATTACTCCAATGAGGATTAACTCCTACTCTGAATAAGGCCAACCCAGAAAATGAAAATGTGTTTCTGACACACCAAGCAGTGTCCTGTATGCTTCTTGTTCTCCATGGGTCAGCTAGCTAATCTTTTACTTCACAGTTTTCTACACTTTACAAAGGTTTTATTTGCATCCTGGTGAGTAAATGGAGTGTTTCTAATGTCTCAAGAAGTCTGTAGGATGGAATTTTTATTTCTTTTGTCTCTCATAAATGCTGAATCTTTAAAAATGCATTAATGATATTCCTTTTCTTACACCCTTTTGTCACTTTAATATAGGTTATAAATGCTTTCACACATACATGCACACACAAAAAAAATCATGATCCCTATTTATAGAACTTTAATTCTGGTTTCACTTGGCAAAGAAGTTTCCATTTTATTACTAACAGGTGTATTACTTCATGATAAAAATATAATACTGTATTATGTACATGAGCCTAAATCAAGTAGCTTGTTCAGTAAAAGGATTCTATCTGAAATCATTGGCTGTATCTGTGCTCTCCTGCAACATGTCATGTGGAAACACATGCCGAGATGTTTACATTGCTTATTTTAAGGCTTTTTCAGGGCCTTGCTCTTTGGAAAACAGAGAGTAAATGCCAAAAGCATATAACCCTTAAATTGCTTACACAGTCTAAATGAACCACATCACTGCTGCGTCCCAAGTACTTCAGCACAGAATCTCCAAAGACATTTCCAATGACTCTTCTGAGGTAGATCTGAGTGGACCACCCAGAGAAAACTGAATCAGGGTACATGAAACAAAACCAAGATGGGGAAAAAATTGTGGTCGTCTTGTAAAGAGATGTATGAGGTGTAGCCACGAGGTATTTCAAAGTATCTTGACAATTGCATGATCACAAGTGAAGGTCAAGGAGAACAGAGGGAAGCAGGAGGAAGAAAGAGAGGACTCAAATGACAGAAAGGGGTTTATCCCTGAAGGTATCTCCCTTTCTATCCCTATCTTTTCCAGAGACAGTGATGATGATGAAGATTAACTGTCCTGTATCTCTATATAACTTTAGGCCTACCATCATCATCTTAGATGAACAGACGATGACCTCATTATTCAGGGCCACAACATCGACCCTGCCAAATTCTGCTTTTTCTGCAAGCAGCTCACCTCCTACAGAGTGAAACCCAAGCACAGTACACTTAGTCATCAGTGATATTTGTCCACTCCATAGGAATATCATCCTGTCTATCTCCGCTGGCTATTCATCATTATCTGATTAGGAGGCTGCCTGAACTTTGTCCATAGTTTAACACATTGCTCAATATCTGGTGGGTATTTGCAGATCAGTAGTAGGCTGAAACTGACTCTGCAAGAGTTTCACGAAGCTACTGGAATGGGATGGAATGGAATCTATGGAATGGCTATAACCAGAACCACTTCTAGACGAAGTGTTCTTTGAATTGAAGTAAAGGACTGGGAATAGAGAAGTTTCTTGTAGAAACTTCTTAGATTAATCTACCCATGTCATAGCCTTAGAAAAGTGTTTAGGTACATGTAATCTGAACAGAGTAAGTGATTCTCAGTAACGCCAGTAATCATTTAATCAAATGTATCTCACTGGAACTGTCCATTTTGTATAAGAAAAGAAAAATATTGTTTCAATAGAGAGCTATCCAGATTTTTATCCAGATATGAAAGAAAATTTTGTCTTAATTTCTGATAAATATTGCTTTCGAATAATAATTTAAATATTCTTTTAAAAATGAAGGGTTTGCTAACCGTGTTTACATTCATTAAGAAAAAAATGAAATAAGGGTGAATTGCACATTTTTCTAGCAGGCTCATGAAATTCTCTGGTTATCACTAGCAAAACTGGCACTTTATCTGCAATCTTGGGTAAAGGAATGCTTTTTATTTCATTGTAAACTAGTTTATAATGAAGCGACCATTCAGGCATAATAAAAAATTACCTTTCCATTAGTTTTACTCGAACTCTGACTTTTCAGACCCCCCCAAAAAATACCTGTTCAAATGTCTTACTAGTGGAACTGAAACAGTAGTTACAAGGCTGATGTAGTTATACTTTCATACAGGTACAAAATTCAATACTTATTTTTAAAGCAACACAGATGGATGAAGACGAATATTATACTTCAGTGAGGTAGTGTTGAAGTTTAAATCAGTAAATCAATATTCATTTAAATTGTATGATTCAAACTAAATTACCTTAGTTTACAAATTAGAAGAAATTTTTGGAAGCAGCAAAATAAAACATTAATGAAAGAATAAGAATATCATTTAATATCATTTTAGCTCAACAGAATAATGACTGGCTTTACTACGTACAGGGACTGAGGAAAGGTTCATTTTACCAGTAATATTCATATTACAACACCACAGCTCAAATATTCATGCTTCTTTCCACTACAGACCTCTTTACTAGTAGACAACAAACACAGGGTTTTGAATGATCCAGCTTGTCTTGTCCACCATTATCTCAATTTCCTTTAAACAAATGGTAAAAGCTCTTGGCAGTGTTTCAAATCCTCAGCTGATTATGATAGCCTTGAAAAAATCACTGAGAGTTCTACTGCACTTTGCCTTGCACTGACAGAGTAGAAGGTGTGTCCATCTGAGATTACACAGGACGTAAACAGTAACACTAGTGAAGCTTTCCATTCACTTCAGTCAGAGTGTGTTTCAAATACATGATGCCATCATTAGTATTTCAGTGAAAAAATGCTGAGCCATCACATAGGTTATACAGAGTTTTACAACTTGTTATGGAGCCTTGCTCTGTTTTTTGATGGGTTTTGCCTCAGGAAGTCCAGATAGGTCTTTCCCTTATATAAGAAGAACTTTGGTGAAGAAGCAGCAAATATTCTATTGAACTAAAGAGAAAAGTACAGCAAAATTTATATTTCTTTCAGTAAGGCTCTACTGGAGGGGATTTCAACAAATCCAGTGGACCCAATCTCTAAAACATTCATTTCCATGCCACCCTTGTCTCCTCTTCTTGTAGTCACACAGATGCACTCAGCACGGCAATGGAGGATAGCTTTTTCTGCTCTGACCCTTCAGGTTCTGACACAGATACACTCCTTCTCACTATGTTTGTGTGTACATAAGTGTGGAAAGGGAAAGTAAAACGTTTGAGAATAAAGTCCTGCTGTCTCTGTGCCCTTGGAATTAATTAAGAGCCCTCTGCCACCACATACCCCACAACAATACTGAGACATGAAGTTTGAAGACAAAGGATTTATAGAAGGTATCAAGGCTTCTAGGTTATAAGTAACTACAGGTAAGGGTTGCCTTCTTCTGCACTTTGATCTTATTCCTACCCCAGTCAAAATCAAATGCCCAGTTTTGTGTTACCACTTCAATAACAGAATAACTGCAAATATGTACAATGAAAATCCTGCACAAACTTTAGATTTATGTAATAGTAGCTGTAAAGATACTTACAGAACAGCTTATATTTTATAATACTTAACTATTGGTAATGATAAAGAATGAATTAACCCTTGGTGAATAGATAAATAGAAAAGACTACTAAATTATTTTTCCTTCAATAGTTTACCTATAATTCTAAGATATCAGAGAATAAATAGGGAGGGACAGGGGACCTTTGCCTTTACACTTTACTCCAGAATTATGCTATACAAATGTGACATTCTACACTTTTCCATTAACCGTACTAAAGAAAAAAAATATGTGTATGTGTATATATCAAATATATGTACCTGTCTATCTCCAGGGACCCAGTGAGGTGAAAGGGTTAAATCATGTTTGACCAGAATGTATACTTAGTGTTCTTTATCTCCCTAGAACTTGTTAGCACTTTGAGGACCAATTCACTAAGAATGAATAATACCGTGAATGACATCAGCTTCCGCCAACATGCAAGAGGTTACTATGGTAATGGAGAAAGTTTTTCACAGTACAAAACAAGTACCATACTTGATATATTAGCTAGCCAAAGAAAGCAGTCACATATAAACTACAGCATCTTTCTAATGAATAGCCATTTATGCAGCATGCATGTTAGCAATTCTGCTGAGTTCCTCTGAACATCAAACTGTTGGCAGCTATATTGAAAAACTTGGCAGATTTACAAAAGTGCTAACATTTTGTTTTCAGCAGCTTGTTTTTTTCTCTCTTGGAGCCCATATCTTCAGCATATTCACAGAGTCTTTAGCCAATGCCAACCAGGAAGGTCTCTGATCTGAGCTTAAATGTACTGTATATGCACACTGAGAAGGCAGGATGTCCAAACCATGCAAGTGACTCAAAATAGACTTTTTTTCTTTTTTTTTTTTTTTTTTTAAATTTGTGGCAGAAGAACAGATGGCTTCTTTGTTAGATGGTGCTTTCTTTTATATTTGCTTACCACCTCTTCCTTAAGAGTTTAATCCAGGAAACTATACAGCATATTTGCTAAAATGCAAAAGCCAGAAATCTTCAAAAACCTTCAAATAATATCACTGCATGTATATATATGTATGAAATTATTTCCTTAATATATCAAACTCAGCACCACATCAAACTGCATCAGTATCTTCTTGTGGCAAAAAAACCCCAAAAAAACACCACCAAAAATATCAAAATAGAGGCAAGATATCATTTAACTATTATTTCCTTATTCCTTTCACTTCTAACAAGAAAGAAATGTGACTTCTTATTTTAGATGGGGTCCTATCTACTCTCCTCTCATTGTTGTAGGGAAGGAACAATGAGAGATGAAGGAAACAACTGAGAGATGAAGGAAAGAGGAAAACTGCGAGCAGATACAGATCATTGACTCCAGGATTCTGCTGGCAGATAACTCTGGGGTTTTCTACCAATGGAAATAATTGTAAACCTTTGCCAAAGGATGGAGCATCAACTGAAGAGACCTTCTTCGCTGCACTCTTTCTACGTTTCTTCATTACATTTCCCTTGCCAAGGATGAAGGAATGAGCAAAAAGCAAAGAAATATATTAGAGTGAATGACCTTTCATGCAATAAAACATTCCTGCATTGCAGGAAACAGCAGTAACTGATCTTGGATTCTGTCTTCTTCCACCTATGTAGTACATTATGGTAGGTGCTGCCAAATACATACATTTAAAATGCTGCCAACATTGAGCTTCACTTCCCAAGTCTTTCTGTGTATGATCATCCTGTCATTCAACGCACCACTGTTTTCGTAGGCATGAAAGGTTTTTCCAATTCCACATCTGCACTTGTCAAATTTTCAAGTGAGATTTTAAAATGGATTTTAAGTTTAAAACACCATTAGTATTATGATTTTTTTATTAATTACTGTCTTCCTAATGTCGTAATCAGAAAATCCTATCCAAATCCTATCCAAAAATTTGCATCCTGTCAGCTAGAAAGTTTCAAAGGTACATTCTGATCTCAATATCTGAATTGTGTATTTTAAGTCTTTTTTGATAATGTTTTAACAATTTACTTTCTTCTCTGTTGTCTCATTTGTTACAATGACATTTGATATGTTGATAATATTTTTTGTTTGTTTCAAATATTGGCAAAAGGGTAAACAAGAAGAGGAAAACTATGGCAGTTCCAAGAACAGATACCCAGTCTTTAGAAATGGAGGAGACAGCAGCACAGATTATGCATGTTGGCCTGAAACTAGCAGCCTTACTGGTCCTAATGGTCTACCACAATACTAGTGACAGAACACAGCCCACTGTTCTTGAGCAGGAGTGGTCTCCCTTTTGTTGATATTTTCAGGCACTGCAATAAAGATCAGAAATAATCATTTGGGAAGTACTTTTCCACAGAGCTCATATAACTTCTCTGTATTTGGAAGTATTCCATACAGCTCATGCAGTTTACCTGTATTTTGACAAATGTTTTCTTTTTTAAGTTAGGCTTCTTGCATCTCAGGCAGAAGCAAAAACAGATTTCTGCTTTTTTAGCAAGAGTTTTGATTCCCCTGTGCAAACACCATCTCAAAAATGGCAGTAACTGTCTTTGAATAAAAAACCTAAACCCCAATACTGCTACCACATAATATTTTAAGAGGACTTAATCTGCTGTTTCATGAAATGGACCTCGTTAGAGCTATACTCTTAAAAGTAGTTAGATATCCATCTTCTTTTAAGCATACACTGGCCTTAGTCCTGATATTCAGCTGCTGCCCCACAGGCACTGCACGAACTAGGAAGACTTAGACTCCTTTCAAACTGCTCACCACCTACATTAATCATTGAGGTTATTCCCTTTTCTTGGATATATAGGGAAGCCCTGGGAGAAGGCACTTAGAACCCATTCTGCATTGCTCATACTCTCCTGATTATGATGTTAGGAAGCTGGAGCAGGTGAACTGAGCACTGAACGTTGGATCTATAACTTCTTCACACAGTGAGATCTCTGTTGATCTGCGAGCTGCATTTTATAGACACAACAGAATCAAGACAGAAAATTTTATGTTCTGCTTCACAAATTTTAGTAGGTTAAGTCAAAATCTGGATAATGATGAATAGAGTCCCTGCCAATAAAAATATCTGTTCACCCACAGTTGCCACACAGTTCTTTGAAAGTTATTTTTTGATTTTCCTATTCTTCAAAGGATGTTGACAATAATTTTCAATTCATGTGACAGCAATTTGTGTTCTTTCTTGTATTTGTATATGAAGAAACAAAAATTACCGAGATAGTAACTCAAGTGTTCCAGAAGAACACAAAGAAGAATTCCTAAAACTCCATCATTCTTCTCTGCCATGATGGCTATTTATCACTGGCACTGTTTGCAATAGGTTAAAGTGTAATTTTTTCTACTTTGTTAAAAATCAAAGAGACATCTCAATTTATTTTTTTTCCTGACTTGTCTGAGTTGGGTCTATCGCAAAAATTATGCTTTCAGATTCTCTACATCCCATTGCTTAGGACAGTTACAATTAAAAAACCACACATGTAGTTATTTGTAAATTTAAAAAAAAAAAATTGAAATACTGTCTGATATATAGACAGTTGTAATTATACCACCAAGACCTACCAAAACAATTTATAGCATTTTACAAGACAACTTCAAAACAACATGACTCTACCCTGACAGAATACAAATGAATGAGCAGAGGAAGGCATGGTATCAAATACCTCATCATTTTTTCTTGTTCTCTCATCAGCTTTGCCAGAATGAATTATTTATATTGGCTGAGCAAGTGGAATCTGTCTCATTCACAGCTATACACAGGTGACAAAATGTAACAGTGATAATGATGGTAATCTCTTATTGCCTTCAGTTATTTTTCTACTACTTACAGTTATGAACCTGAATTTTGACTCTTCTACTGCTTCAGTTGCATAACATAAGAAAACTGGAAAGGTGTCTTGATAGATTTTTTGAGTTTTGGGAATAGTGGGGCAGTTTTGAATTCAGCCAATTGAGACCAGCACCATTTTCTTATCCCTCGACTCTCTCTCACACGTACTAAAACATTCCTTTGGTGACTACAGAATTTGCTGTTACGTAGCTTGGACAGTGCACTAAGCTAACTAGGGGAGTGATTGTCCTTGGCCTGGAATTTCAAAGATAATTTTTGAGTAATTTTTGACCTCCCTTACCCTGCTCTAGCTGTTAATCTTCATCTGAAGCATATTTGCCATTTGGATGCTTATGACCCTGCCATTGCATTAAAGGCCTCACAATCACAACACATTCACATACTATTTCACTCATGCCTGTTGTGTTATCTCTTTCTCTCTCTCATTTTTCTCACAGTCCCTTCTTTCCACCCTAAATCAAGAAATGCAACTGGATGTTTGAGCCCTACACACAAATGCATACAGACCTCAGAATTGTTGCCTTGCTTCTGAATCCACTTTTCTGCTTGAAGCAGCTTGAAAATGAGACAACATGACATTAGACGAACAAGATGACAGTAAGTAAATAGCTGGGCAGGAAACACAACAGACACCGGCTCTGAAATCTCGTAGCATTTCATACAGATTTTATGACTTCAACAGGAGACAAATCATTGTGTATTATAGTATCGGACAGAAAAGATGAAAGTGGGAATCAGTTTCAGAATGTGTCTTGAAACCAACATACAGTAGATGAGGTGGATACACTCTGCAACGGCTAGGAAATGGACTCCAGAGTGGGAAGCAGCTAATCTTGGAAGGCTGGCATACAGGGATTTAACAGAGCAGAGTTTAAAGAAAAGGCAAAAGGCAGGCAAGAGAGGAAAAAAGAGAACTGAGTGGTGTAAAACTGATGATGAGACAAGAGCTGGAAAAGGAAGATGGCTGGGAAAGAGTAGTGGACCTGTCCTCAGGAACAATCAGGTGGCAAAATGCTGTTCTTTCTATTCTGTCTTCTAGTCTGGTTTATTCATTTTAATGTTTTTAACCTTTTACCACTTCAGAATGCCCCACTGGAGGCAGCCATTCTCTGACAAAATTTTCAGCAGAGCTGTATCTTTTTTGTTATTTTCTACCCTACCTGAATTTTGAAATATTCTTGACCAGCTTTCTCTTCTATTTGTAGAGTTGCCTTTGGCTGACAAATAGGACCTAGAAAACAGGAATAGTGGAGTACTGAAGTTTTTTAAGCATGCCTTTAACTAGGACTGTAGCAAAATGGCAAATTGTTCAGTGAGGAATAAAATCCAGGTTTAGGAAGCCACATTTCATATGGCTGACTGAGTGCCAGACTTCAAAACTCTGGCAAAGGGCTTGCTGCCACACTGTACTGCATCTCTGCCCTAGTTTGAGTTTTAAACAGGAATTATCTGCCAGCTTCCAGATTATAATGAAACAAGTTGGAAAGCAGTCTCATGCTATATATAGTATTTGGAATCTAAGTTCAAGCCATAACAGAAAAGCTTAGTCTATGATTCTTTCCCTGGAGGTATGAGAAAGAAAGAACAAGAAGGAGAATTGACAAAAATGATAAAAGTATCCAGAAGGCATATAATCCTGAGAATGTCTCTGCTATTTTATATCTCTAGACAAATCCTTGCAGTTAGCTAGCCTGACGTCTTCAATGGGAATTTTTGTAAAATTGATGTTTCAGTTTAATAGATAGAGCAAATTACAGGATAAAAAAAATCAATTATGGCATGACCTCTTTCCACTCCTGTTTTTTCTACACTTAAAGAGATTTTTAGATTTCCTTTTCTGTGACTTCTTTCATTCAAATGAAAGCAAGAATTATTTGCTTTGAGGCATTATCCAGATTCTGTGAGATCTATCTTCAATACTTCCTTTGGCAGAGGGAATTTAAATTTCTATTTGCTACTGAGGATCCAAGCCATTAGATCAATTTGCATACTTTCTAGTTGAAATTTTTCTTCTTTCTTTTTTTCTCAAAGTGATTGGTGCTTCACATTCAATCATCTTGTTCTGCTGACCACCTCTGGATACTGAAGAGTGCCCCAGAAATGGTGGCTCTTGTTAGAAATGGAAGAGTTAATTTGGCCTTCCTTTTCATAAGATGATTGAGCTTGACAACATAGCTCACGAGATCACACAATCTAACCCCACAAGTTAATCAACCACATAACTAACTGCTGGCAAGTTCATGCCAGTTAGCATTGCATATATTTATGTCAAGAGGGCATCTGTCTATTCCCATCTGAAATGGTTTCTTACACATTTACACCTGATTCAGATGAAACTCAGTATTAACATTGGGCTACAATCAAAGGTGAATTTAAGGGCTTATAGAGGTAGTGTGCCATATGCCACAGTTGAAAGAAGGGAAAGGAGGAAGCCAAACTAAATGACTCCCAAAAAAGGGGCAAAAGGTGACCAACACAAAACAAAGCTGTTTTTTCAGCAGCTGATTTTACTTTTAGAATAGCCTGGAATACTGCTTGCAAAACCATTAAAATAATAGTGCAATATTTTTATCCTGATAATACATTTTCTAGATTTTTCATAAGGTCATTCTAGGCTCTAGATCTACACAAACCTTTACAGACAGGTATCTGTGTCTAGCTATAAAAAAAAAAAAATCCAAACTCTGCATAGATTTCACACTTCCTGAGGCACAGGTATTCACACAGGAAAATATCGAGGCTTACAATCACATCATAAAGGTCTACATGTGAAGAACTAATGACTTGACTGTGTTGTTAATAATGTTATAAAACACTGTTCTCACTCAAGTTCTGTAGTTTTACAAAGTAGTTGTCAAATCCAGCAACGTAGGATAAAAAACATTGCATGCTTGGGTTGTATAGGCTGGCTTTGCAAGCAGAGCAGTAGACTAAATCTCAAAGTTTGGTTTACACTTCAAGCTCTGTTACAGATTTTGTGTCATCAAGTAATTTTCCTACTCTGCCTCATGTCTTCATAAAGTGCGTAAAAGTTAGGAAATGGAATATTCATTACTGAGCTTATTGTATTGTAACACTGCTGAGCACTGCTACTATGTATACAGTCACCATTATGAACATACGAAAAGGGATATACTTGTCCTAGAACACTAGTGTCTGATTAGGCCCTCTGGGGCTACTGCATTCCAAACAATTAATCAGATCCATAGTACCCAAATTGGTCAGGAAGGCTACAGACATTAAAAATGGGAGGTTTTTGGCCTGCAAGCAAGTAGAGGTCAAAATGAACTCTGTAGACCTGTCATCAGGCCACCCATTAACAAGGATTTCACCATTAATTATTTCCTCTCAATACAAGACTGATGCAAGAAATAAAGAGCAGCTAACATGGTTTAATGAGTTTATTGAGTAAATGTAGATAAACTACTTCAGTTTGTGCTGTATTTGCATGTATTTTGAATCATTAAAAATTAAGTGGAAAGTATAAGACTTAAAAAATTTAAGGATATAGAGAAAAATATAATTTAAAGATACATAGATTTGGTAAAATAGTAATGGAGATTTAAGGCACTGACACTCCATATAAACATATCTTCATTGCATTAACACTGCAAAAATGAATAGTTGTGCTATTTGCAGGGGCTTTAACGAAAAAGAATAATCATGTTAGCTCAGTCCCTGTGAATAATGTATGAGGCTGAATTCAACTTATTTGCTTCATCTTGCATTCAGCCTAAAACCCCACAAAATAAAGGGCTACACTTAGCATTAAGTAACAATTTCTTGTTTTTACTTCCATATCATTACTTCTGTGCAGTTCAAATTTGGTTAGAAACTTGCATATAGAGTTGTTTTCCATTTTTTAGAATTTTCAGATGTGGTCACAGTGTCAGATAGAAGCCAGTCTGTGAGTTTTGCTATTTTTCCCATTTAAATCTTTTAGGCCCTCAATGCATTTTTAATTGGCCATAGAAGAATCAATTAAATCGTGTTATTTGCATGCATTAAAAGATTATGCTCTTGTGGGCATCTAGCTAGTATTAATTAACCAAGGAAGAAAGTATTTTATGCTTTTAAATGTTGTAAAATGGAATATTCAGAAATTAAGGATCTAACAACAATTTAGAATGGAAAAGTCTTTTTAATAATTGCAATGCATTGGTGAGTTATGACTTCCAAATCAAGAAAGTTATGTGGAAAAGAAGACTTCATTATCCCCTCTATTTAAATTCACCTATTTTCATAATTTTAGTGTTTTAAATAGAACTATACTTTATAATCACTTTGAAAACCTTAGCTACCTAGAACATTAATGACCTTGAAGATTGGAAGTCACACGCTCCCATAGCAGGCAGAAGTTTTCCTGAGGAAAATACCATGAGGTTCTGAGGAATCTTTCTAGCTCTGCTTATACTTGGAAAAATCAACCAGCTGGATTGAAAAGGAAACTATATCCAAAAGAAGACAGTGAGTATGGACAGTACTGGAACAGAAGAGTCTGCCTATTTAATTTGGTTGCTGTTTATATTTAAAAAAAAAAAAACACAAAAAAAACCAATGGAAAGGGCCATGAGCAGAGTCCTGTTATCAGGCAACATTGAGAAAATAGGGCTTACTAGAATGGCTGATGGTTATTTTTGGCTACAATGAGATTTAACAGTAGCAAAAAAGCAAAAAGATATTTTCACAGCAACCTAGGATGTACAGGGGTCGGAGGGAGTATAATAATCAGGGCAAATGGAGCCAAAATGCGATAAGATAAATCGGAAGAGACCCACAAGGACCTTCGAAGTCCAACTCTGGCCCTGGACAAGACAGTCACAAGAATCACACCAAGTGTCTGAGAGCATTCTTCAAATGATTCTTGAACTCAGACAGGTTTGGTGCTGTGACCACTTCCCTGGGGAATTTGTTCCAATGCCCACCACCCTCTGGGTGAAGAACCTTTTTCTAATATCTAGCCTAAACCTCCCCTAACACAGCTTCATGCCACTCCCTTGGATGTTTCACTGCCAGACAGAAGAGAACAATGACTGGCCCTCCATGTCCCTACATGGGGAGGCTGTTGACTATGATAAGGTCTCCCTTCAGTCTCCTCTTCTCCAGGCTAAACAAGCCGAGCAACCTCAGCAGCTCCTCATATGGCTTTTTCTGTAGACTCTTCACCATCTTCATAGCCTTCCTCTGGGTGCTTTCTAATATCTTTCTTCTATTGTGCTGCCCAAAACTGCATGCAGTCCTCAAGGTGAGGCCACTCCTATGCAGAGCAGACCGGGAAAATCTCCTCCCTCAACTGGCTGGTGATGCTTTGCCTGATGCCCTCCCAGGACACAGTTGGTCCTCCTGGCTGTCAGGACACTGCTGACTCGTATTCAACTTGCTGTTGACCAGGATTCCCAGGCTGCTTTCCATGGCACTGCTTTCCAGCATCTCATTCCCCAGTATGTACATACATCCAGGGTTGCCCCATCTCAGGTGCGGAATCCATCACATGTCTTTGTTAAGCCTTATACAGTTAGTGATTTCCCATCTCTAATTTGTCAGGATCTTTCTGCAGGGCCTCTTTGCCTTCGAAGGAGTCAACAGCTCTTCCCAGTTTTCCTGATGAACATCTTCCAGACATTGTGTTTTAGATCCACTGCATGAAAATCCCTGCAGAGCCAGAGGCCTTTTGCCCTAGTCTTGCTACACCAATGCCTGTCTAGAAAATGAAGATATTATCTATCTCTCACAGTGTCTATGACAAACAGCATCATGGCATTGTAACATTGAGCACTGGAGAACTGTAGGGCAATGTATGCTTGAAGAGTCCAATGGGAAGGAAAGTAAAAACCAGGGGACAATCCAGAAAAAATTTACTTGATCCTTCAAAAGGAGGAAGTCACTTGGCATATAGTTTAAGTTTTTTAAAAGGTATTATAATGATTGAAGGTGTTATAATCAAGTGCTGCACATGATGCACAGATGACAGGCATTGTCAGTTTGCTGGTGCTACTGAGAAATTTTGTGCAATCACTTACATTGTCTATTACTTTAGGCAGGTCATATTATATAAAAAATCTGTTCCTTCAAGGAAAGGATTAAGTCAATGAATAGTTTTTCAAAGTGGAATTTAGTTCAGAAGATATTCAAGAATTTTTTTCCCCCCTTGAAATTTGTGTTTTGATCCAGTCTTCAATCACTCATGTTTCTCGCTACAGGCTTTGGTAAGCTCAGGAAAGATCAATTTGGACTGAGTACTATCATAAAAAAGCTTCCCTTCATGCTAATATGAGGAGCTTCATCTTGTCTTGCTGTTATAGAAGAATAACAATAGTTTCCTGGAACAGCTGACATTCATTAAGGGATCCTATCATTCATCAAGCACAAACTGTTTGCTAAGCCAAGTCTTGTCTTTGGGAACAAAAACATCCCCTGTATTTCTGTGGAGGCAGAGCACACGTTGTCATGTCTCAATAAGGAGCTGGATAAATATTGTAAAATATTGCTTCAGAAGAGCAGATGTTCAGACCATATTGGCACCTACTAAGAAACTCAGACCCCCCTGGGGCAAGAAACTTTATTTACAATGGAATTGAATTATCTCTGAATGTGTGAGCAATATGCTACCTATAATTTTACAGTTTTTTAAAAAAATAAACCAAACCCAAGTACAGACCTCCAATTCCCCTGTGCTTGAGCACCAGTTTCAGAAAACCAGAAACCGTCTACTACTCATTAACACAAGCTGACTAAGAACAGAAAAAATACAAATTGCAGGCATTTTTTTTTTTTAAAGATGTTGTTCAATTTCTAGATACATGGACAAGTCCAATCTCAGCATTTTGTTTCAATTAGCATACACACTATCATCTGAAAAGAATGATGTCAAAATAAAGTCTATCTAAACTAAGTGACATGTTTATTTTATATTAGCGAGCAGCACAAAATAGCTCCAGGAGATCTCTCATGGCTTTTCTAAATGATCATTTCCTAAAAATAGTTACAGTACTGTTGTGCTATAATCTGCATTACAGCCTGCTGACTTATAAAACAGGAGTCCTAGAAACCATGAAATATTATTAGCATGAAAGTGTAGGGATAGAGAAAGAACAAGCTTAACATCTTAAGTTTTATATGAACTCTATGAACACAGGGCCTATACTGCAGCTGAATAAGATTTTTACTGTTTTCTTTTCTAAATACATAGTTTGCTTATGGATTGTAAAAGTAAGAACAGAGAGTTATTTTATATAGAGAGGATATTATAGGAAGTTTGGGCATTCTTACACCGTAAATGCAGCACAATTCTCAGTCAGATCTAATTATTAGAAAAAGCAGCAGACAACATACATGAAGTCATGACACTAAAAACAATAAGGTGACAAAAAAAATAAGCTAAGCCTAGATCTCCAGAGTCAGAATGACACAGATCCCACATAAAAACATAGAATCACAGAATGGCTTGAGTTGGAAGGGACTTTAAATATCATCTAGTTCCAACTCCTCTTCCATTAGCAGGGACTCCTTTCACTAGAACAGGTTGCTCAGAGCATATTCCAGCTACACTTTCTTTTTATGAAGTGAATTTAGCCTAGAGAAAAGTAGAAGACAAAAAGTTTAGAAGCATCAGTTCCCTATTAAAAGATTAAGGCCAACTCATGAACTGAACATTAATTTACCTTGCTGGAAAATCAATCCTGGCTTCCTACATTCTACACACTAATCTGTTCATCCTGACAGTGAGCTACCCACAGCTACTGCAACAGTCAATATCATCTGAACTGATTTTTTTCCCATAAAAGGAAAATAAATGCAAATTTATTTGCATTTACTCTTTCCAGTAAGTACACTATTTATACCTCTTTAATCTTAAATTGAAATTCCTACAAGAGTTCAAGCACAAGACAACAACTGTCTTTAAAGAAAAACTTGCCAGAAGCTGTACTAATATACATTTTGGCATATTAGGTTCTATATTAAGATCATTTATACCACTCAAACAATCTCAGTAGCATCAAGCCTTTGGCTGTCAAAGAAAAGATTCTGCATAAAGCAGATAAGCTCCACCAAAACCCTTATTTGTAAACATAGGACAGCTGCCAAGTGCCTCAGAATACTCTTAAATTACCTGATCACGTAGTTGGGAGCAGACTGTAGAACAGACTTTGTCAGCTTGCAAACAGAATGCATGTCTCCTGATCTGCAACAGATCTTTCGAGTATTAAATATGGATAAAGATAAGGTGCTATTCAGATCCACACATGTACTGTTTTACAGCTTATAAAGCCAAATTATTACTCAAGTAGGTCTGTCCTCTCTCCCTTGCCTGCTTTTTTTCTTTCATTTTAGATTGTACATTCTTAATCAGGTAAAATTACATCCCCAATTTGTATTTTTTAAGAGATTAAATAAACCTGAACTATATCAGCTGGGATACTGGAAAAATTATTTTTTACCATTCACAGTTTTTTTCCAACTTCAAAAAATACAGTGCACAGACAAACAGAGAGAGAAATGTTTAAGGATATTGTTCAAGACCTTTGCCTTGTAAAAAAAAAAAGATGAGATACTAGGGAAAAGAGGGCTAACAGGCATTTTCTGGAAGTCAGAGAGGCAACATATTTTGGTACATGAATTCATGTGTTTTTTTCTCTTTAAAAGAGTGTATATTAGAAGTGGTATGTATGGATGATCAGGACACAGGAGCTTTAGATTAAGACCTACCTTTAATAAAAAGAGTGATACAGCTACCAATAATTTCAGGAGGAATGACTGTCACTACAATTGTAATATATTTGTTTCATTATCATATCCTTTGCACTCTTTTTAATCAGAAAAGGACTATAAATTTGATTCCAGTAAATGAATTCATTAAAGCAGTTTCCTTTTTTTTTTTTGTCTTTCAAGTGTGACATCAGATGTCACATGTTTGGTGAGTGTGATCATATTTTCACACTAAGCCTTTGCAAACTGCCCTCAGCAGTGAAGTGTTTTGCTCCCACACTTTCAAGCGCTGCCCCACTAGGCACATTTTTCTCCCTCCAACAGTGCAGTACATCATCTTGAAAACTGTACAAAGTGTTTGAGAGAGAGACAGACACAGTGAAGAATCACTGATTACATGATCTAATGCCAAAATCTGTCAATATGATTAAAAACATTATGTTCTGGTTGAAAATGAGTGAATTACTAAATAAATGCAAATATTGTTTTTAGCATAGTTTTGTACATCTTAACAGTACAGTAAACCACATAAATATTGTGTACCAGGGAAGAATAGCAATTTATATCTGTGAGGGGTTCACTCTAGATGACACCACTCAGCCCTTCACTTCTCCTCTCTTCCATACAACAAGAAAGTAGAAGAAAGGAAAAAAGACTTGTGGGTCGTATTTGTGGCAGTTTAATAGGAAGAGCAAAAACTGCACACATGAGCCAGGCAAACTAAGGAATTAGTTCTCTACTATCCCTTGGCAGAGAGATATTCATCCATGTCTTGGCCAGCAGATCCTCAGCATGCATAAAGCTTGCTTACACAGATAAACACTACCACAGAAAACATCCCTCTTTCTCCTTCTTGACTTGAGCCATTCTTTCTGAAGCACACCACACTGTATGGAGTATTCCTTTTGTCAGGTTGGTCTACTGAACAGGCAGTGTCTCCTGCCAGACTCTTGCTACCGCCAGTTTGGAGCCTTTCAGATGGGGATATGGGGTGATTGGGAGAGAACCCAGTAGGTTTCATTTCTCACCCTGGGTGTCAAAGTTTTGTCTCTTTCCTCTATCCCCAAAAGGGCTGGGAATGGCAAGAGGCTGATAGAGGACACTGCCTGGATGGCAGACCTAAACTGATCAAAAAGACATTCCAATTCCACATGATGTTGTGCTCAGCAAGAGACGTTCAGGGCAAAAAAGAGAAAAGGAGGATTTGACAATGGCATGAAAGGAGTGAAAGAACATAACTGGCATAAGAAAGACAAATTAGTTACACATTAGCACACTATACACTTCTCTGTTTGGGCCACTGAATTTCGTTACTCATCTATTTGTGGTCTTGGCAGTTTTTGTGTCTATGAAAAGACCCTTTGATAAGTTTCATTAAAGTATCACCACAGAAATATTAAAGGTTGTGTTCTGCCATCAGGATGATAAATGTCTCCTTCCTCCTTAACCTTTGAATCAATCTGTGCAATACAAAGTCAGTGTGTCACCTTTGTGCCCACAAGCACTTCTTATCTTGCTGCTGTTTTGTAGCTGGAGAAAGTTATAGCAGCAACCACATCAAATTTGGAAATCAATTTCCAAAGTGGCTCTGCGTCCTCTTTGCAAGACAAAGTCACATTTCTAACTGATTGAAATCATTAAAACGTTTTTCTTAAAGGAGAGATATTTCATCCCTGTTCATTGAAGTAGTTTTCTGGGTTCCTAGCATTCTTCCTGAGTGATTGTGTATGGGGAACAAGGAGAGTAAGATGCTTTTTAATTTTAGGCAATTAATATATAAACAGAAAATTATCAAGAGTGGGTAATTATTTTATTAATTGCAGGACAGGTCGGAACAACTGAAGTGTCATGCAGATAAGAGGAAATTATCACATTGGACTTGTAATAGCATGCTTTAAGCACTTCTGCAATATCCCTGAATTACTTTCCTTTGGTTTTTGCTTTTTTTATTCTCGTTTTTATCCCTTTTGTTAAACTAAAATATCTTACTAATTCTTCTTCACTGAGAGTGGAGACATGTGCTCCATTTATCTGAAGAGAGCCATGGTGAAGAGGTGTTCATGGGCTTTCAGCGTCTATCCTGCTTTTCTTTCACTTCTGTGCTGCTGCTCTTAACGTGCACTTCCATTCCACCTTCCCTCCCCAGAGCCAGTACAGGAAAGGATCATACCCAGTGAGGTTTTCTGGGAGCTTGGGTTCATTTTCTCAAACACACATGAACAGAGTGAAAATATTGGTGGACTGCAATGAAAAAAAGATTACTTGGTGCCTTGATTCATGTTCCACAGTTGCTGATACTGGCTTCTCACCCTTCCTCGCTTCACTATAAAACATATCTGGATTTTCTGGTTTTGGCTGAAGCAGCATTAATTTTCCTTCCAGTAGCTCATATGTGGCTGTGTTTTGGATTTATGCTAGAAAAAGTGTTGATAACACAGGGATGCTTTAGCTATTGCTGAAGAACACTTACACAGTGTAAAGTCCTTTTCTGCTTCTCATTCTTCCAGTGAGGGGGCTGCAGGTGCACAAGGACTTGAGAGAAGACACAGCCGGGACAGCTGATCCCAACTGACCAAAGGGATATCCCCTACCTATGGTGTTATGTTCAGCACGTAAAGCTTGGGGAAGAAGGATGTTGGAGTTTGCCTTCCCAAGTCTCTTTTATGTGTGATGGAGCCTGGCTTTCCTGGAGATGGCTGAACACCTGGCTGCCTATGGGAAGAGGTGAAAGAATTCCTTGTTTCACTTTGGCAGTATGTGCGTCTTTACTTTTACCTACCAAATTTTCTTCATCTCAACCCATGAGTTTTCTCACTTTTACCCTTCCAATTCTCTACCATATACCACCAGATAGGAGGGAGTTAGCACATGTGTGGGACTGAACTGGGGTTAAATTGCAACATGGGGCCATGATCTCATGGGTCGCTATAGGTGTGGTGAGGCAGCTCTCACCACAGCAGTGCTGCCAGGGGTGGACGTAGCAGGCTTTTTTGGGAAAGATATTGCCATACAGGCAGGGGTTCTCCTAGGGAGCTGGAGCTGTTGGGAGTCACCATGGGTTCCATCTGGTCAGTTCTGAGCAGCCAGGGTCCTGTCCTATCAGCTCAGCTATGGAGTAAGACAGGATGGAGAGCAGTCCAGGGGAGCGTCAGCCCTAGGCAACAGGCAAGTTCACGGTGAAAAGACAGGTCTGAGGTAAAGCAGAGAAATCTGTCATTGTAATAAGAGGCACTTGATTTTTTTTAAACCTGATCCATCAGTCACATGCACTGAACTTTACATTTCAAAAAGACAAGAAAGCTCAACAGTAAAAAAGCATTAAAAGTACCCTTCACATACATATAAGCATAATATCTTAGAGGGATAAATTCTGAATTCAACAATGCAGGTATTTTTTTCCATGAAACAATTAATTTCCCCTGAAACAACTCAGGTTGTGTAACATTCTGTAATCTTATCAGCAGAGAAGAGTAAAGACTAGCCACCATGTTCTGGTCTGGGGAAGTTATCCAGTCTCTTGGAAGAGAGCTAATGTGAGATGATGCAAACTTCCCTCTGGGTTCTGCAATGGAAGAATATCATAAACACAAAGGGAATCAAATCCCTTTCAAGGCAGAAATTTTTGCATTTCATCCTCTCTCAACCTTTTTTTTTTTATCTTCTGTGGAGTGTCTAATTTCTCCTTTAGGAAAGCAAGCTATTCGTTTAAGGAAAGATTTGGAAAATTCCCTACATTAAAGATGTAGTTAATCAAATGCCTGTAACAAACCTAATGAGAAATTATTATTGCAAATATCATTTCACTTTTTTTTTTTGGTAGGATTCAGTCTGATAGAGAGTAGTTGGTGATGTAATTCACTGAAATATGATTTCCTTATTACTGTGAGAGGAAGGGTGATAAACAGCTACAGATCTAGGACTTTCAATTGAAAGCACTTACAAAATACACTAAAATTTCCTACCTGCTCAAATACCAGCACTTCTTTTACAATGTCTATCATTTCGTAAAAGATTTTGAGACTTCCTGTGGTATAGTTGCCAACTAATTCATCATAATATTTAACCCTATGTGTCATCTAAGCAGTCTCATTGCAATTTCTTCACTGATTATGCCTTATTTTCTGGCAGGAAAAAAATCTTAAAGCTATAGGGTTATTGCAGTTTTGTAATAACTGGTTTTCATAAAACAGTCATTCATTTAAAGTGCATAGGAGAACAGAAATACAATAGTAATACTAAAATATTTCTGCTATGGCTAATATTTTAAAATAGGAAAAAATCAGGCAGTGGTGCTCAGGCAGTGGTGCTCAATCTAGAAGAAAAAGTGCTAAAATGGTAATGTAACATTCTAGATAAAGCCTTCACATTGCTGGTGCAGATCAACTGTATATTTGCTACTAAAAGTATGTAGCTGAACATAGCTGGCAATGAGTGAAAATTAAAATAAGATGAATGTCCCTCATGAAGTAAATAAGATAATCTTTGCAATGTATTTGCTTACAATACTCACTTTGTTCTTGGATTTAAGTAGGAGGACCTATTAACCTGCTTCTCAGCAGTATGGAAAATTAATCCACCCAGTCTAAATATGGCAGTTGTAAATGAAAGGCTTTCCTGTAGGTTTGTTACCCTCCCACAACCCTTCATCAGGTAGACAGATACTTACAAATAAATAGCAAAATGTGGAGGATGGCAATGTTGCTTGGAACCACAATTCATTTAGAAGTGCCTTAATCAGCAAGCTATTTTTCAGTATTTAGTGATCGCTGTTATTTTTTTCTGGAAGTTTCAGACAAACAAAAGTATGAGCTTTAAAGTAGTATTGATTCCTTTTGTATAGATATGTCCCTTTGCACCTTGTGACCAAACACAAATATATGCATCTCACAAGAAAAAACAAGAGGAAAAAAAAGGAAACTCTTTGAAAGAGGATTCTCAACCCACAAAGTACAGTGAGATTGCCTTTTCATAACGACCCACAGAGCTGCAGTGATACTTAATTCTGAGAAGCAGAATAAGAAGCCCTAAGGAGAGGCCATTGGGGGACTTCACATGTTTCTCTACCCACAGAAAGAAATTACAACATTCATTTTAACTACAAAGGTGACAAAATGCTGCTTTGGTCTCTTCCTCCACAGCTCCACCATAAATCTCCCATGAGACTATGATTAAAATATTATTACCCCGTGCCTATTTCTTCATTTGTTGGGAAAAAATAGTGAAAGAGCATTTCTTGTTTCCCTAGATTCAAACATTATCTAGCTAAATATCTAAAGTTGTCTTACCTAGCCATACTATATGAAGCAAGTCCTTCCTGCTGAGTTTTATTAATTTGCAGTGAAATAGGAATAATAATACTTGTTTGTCTTTGTAATGTGTTTTCGGATCTGTAAGATCTGCCATGTTTTAATATGAAAAGCTAAATGACAAATATTTTAAAAACAAGTGTATGAGTATGAATGCATGAAAGTTATATTACAAAATGCAATTAAAACATTTTCTGTAATTTATATGTATAGATTAATTTCAGATATGTTTACACACATAGAGATTTTACTACACAAAGTATTCACGCATTGATGATTTTAGACAGTAGACAAAGGTAACATGTAGTTGTTTCAATAAAATACACTTTTAATTTTTTTGGTAAAATTTAAACATAATAAATTGACCGATATTTTTGTCTGAAATTCTATTTGAAAAATTCTGACATTACATAGTCTTTAGTTTTCATCAACACAATTCAAATTTGTAAGTCAAAATAATATTTTTACTAATACTTAATAAATAAATCATTATAATTTTGATAACCATGAAATAATTGTATTTGATCTTGGATAAAAAATGAATTAACAGAAAAGAATCCACTTTGTAAATGTAGAAAACCATTTTCTGCATGAATTATTATGAGGAATTAGGGTTCATTTTACTTAGAAGTCTTTCCTGCCTGGAAGAGGCATTTTTTCCCAGGGCCAGCTTCTTCTCCTGCCTTGCAGAAAAGTAACTCCTTGAAAAGATAACTATTTCACAGATCTTGGAGGTTCTGAGAGGAGGTGGCAAGGCATTAAGAAGGCCTGGAAACAGAAAAAGCATTGTATTCCTTCATGCCCAGTGTATACACTGTTATGTTTAGCGTTCTCACCTTTAGAAAGAAATTTTCCTAAATCCTTCCACTGCCTGGCATTTTGGAATTACCTGTGTTTCTTTATTCACATCCTTTAATATGAACAACTTTTAAGTATTTAACCTAGTCGTTAAGGGTCTCTGCCCCATTTGTCATCTGATCGTCATCAGAAGTTCACAGAACTGAGCTCATGTAGATTGCTCATCTAGTCTGCATCTCACCAAAATGTAACAACATTGTGAAGAATGACAGATCTAAGTTAAATAAAACCCTGAGCACAATATTTGCCTGGGTAAGTGTCAATACAGTTAGCAAGTTCTGTTAACAGTTTAAGGGAAAGAAAAACCAAAATAAAAACCAACATACATCAGAAAACCCCATTGCATATAACCCCCCCTTTATTCACCTCTCTTCATTGTTATGTAGTCCATGAAGTCTTGTCTGGTTTGAAATATTCCCAGTAGTAAGCAAGAGTGTGAAATTACAGGACAGTTGTCTCAAATAAATTAATTTTCAGTAATTAAGTAGCTGACTCTATGTATTTTGTTTTCTTCTCTGACTCATACTCCCCCCACTTTCTGTTTCACTTACAATAGCTTCTGAATTTTTCTGAGACATTGCCTTCTGCTTCCTTCTTTTATAATGCCTCCTGAAAACATCACTTTCTCTTCAGGATCCTCAACTATAAGTCTTTAATACCTGGAAATTTAACTTCAAAAGATTGTTCTATCAGCACCCAAACGAATGAAATTTTATTTTCCTCATATCCCCTGCACACAGATTCTCTATCATCTATCAAAGGATAAGATTATAAGCCTTTCACTCTATGTGATCAGCAGTTACCGAGAAGTCTGCAGTCCATATTTGACAAACTCTAAAGTTCTGAATATGCTTGACATCTCTGTCCCTTTTGTCAAGTCTGAAGTTGGCCAGCAGACTCAAAATTCCCAAGGTCAAAGAGCAGAGAGTATAAACCTTACTTCCTTCAAAGAGTACACCTAAAAATACTCCTTCATCAGGTGATTTTTCATGTTTTTATTAGCAATTGTGATTAAATCTTAGATGCAGAGATCAGTTGTTAATCTCTCTCTAAACATACATACATGAACATCTATACATACATGATCTTTTCACGCTACATAAACCTTGATCTAAAAAAAAAGAATTTGTATAAATGCATATTGACATGGTAGTTCAATACAAACAATCAGATGATTCTCCTTCAGGCAAAACAAATACCTGAAGTTTCAGTGTTCCATAAATGCATACATTGAATCAATTGAGAAAAGTGGATCATTGTGGATAAAACGGCACTATTACAAACTAATATAGGAACTACATAATTTCTAGCAGATTATGTTCATCACTGCAAATCCAATATAGTGTGTGATACAGTACTTCAGAGAGAATGTGCATTGAATAGAAAATATCCGGGGCTCATTTTTCCTGGTAGACTTGCTAAGTACTTTCCAATTTCATGTAGAGGCCAAAATTAACATGATGATCTGTTCCAGTTGAAAATCTAAATGTTGCTTTTGTTTTTATGTATATCAATGCCCATCATATCCCCATAAATCATCTGGAAGCATTTGTCCCAGTCTCTCTTCACACATTTATTTAAAAATATGGAGGAAGTATCTAATCAAGTATTTACCATAAATAAATTCCAATTCTTAAAATAGAAACAAGGTTTATTTTTTCAGAGGTCTACAAGCAAATTTGTTGAACTAGCTTCTTGTCATATTAGTGTTAGATCCTACTCTGATGATTGTGCTGGTTTTGGCTGGGGTAGAATTGTCTTCGTAGTGGCTAGTATGGGGCTGTGTTTTGGATTTGTGCTGAATACAGGGTTGATAATACCGAGATGTTTCTGTTATTGTTGAGCAGTGTTTACACAGAGCCAAGGCCTTTTCTACTTTTCTTGCTGCCACTGGCAAGGAAGTTGGAGATGCATGTGAGATTGGGAAGAGATACAGACAGGACAGGTGACCCAAACTGGCCAATGGGATATTCCAGAACATAAGATATCATGCTCAGTATATAAACTGGGGAAAAGAAAGAGGGAAAGGGGACAATTTTGAAGTGATGGTGCTTGTCTTCTGAGATAGGGCCCTGTTCTGCTGGAAACAGCTGAAAACCTGCCTGTCCAAGAAGCAGTGAATTAATTATTTGTTTTTCTTTGCTTGTTTGCATGGCCTTTGCTTTCCCTGTTAATCTGATCCTCAACTCACAAGGTTTTCTAGGTTTTATGCTCCCACTCCTCTCCGCAATCTTTCTGGTTGGAGAGTGAGCGAGTGGCTGCATGGGCCTTGATAGCTGGCTGGGGTTAAACCACAACAATGCTTTTGGAAACTGTCAAGAGAAAAGTGTTTGGGAGCTGAACTTACAACCTTAATGCTTCTCCTGTACCCAAAAAACCACAGCCCAATATACAATGTTTTTACCATGTATCGACTGATGATTTTGCTGGTCAAAATGCATCATTGTGTTGGATTGTACCCCTGTTGATCTAGTGCCATATGTTCTTCTTGGTTCTGTATGCTGTAGAAGAGAACAAGCTCCTAGAAGGTGGAAGGACAGCAGAGAGGAAAGGGAGGCATTTGCTATCGTATACTCTTTTCATCTGCACTGTCTGCTTGATGAAACCATGTATTTGCAGAAACTTGTACTTGATGGAAATACAAGTCACTGTTAGATGTCAAGTTAAAGCAGGTGCAGTCTGTAGCCTTACTTGAATGGAAGTTTTCAAGATACACAATTAATTGCTACATAGATTCCTTCACAGCATACTGCTGTAAGTGCTCATTATTAGGAGCTTTTTTTTCCCTAGTTGTCATTCAGAAAGTCTTCCTGTAAAATCTGGCACCATAGGTGATACTGAAAATCAGGCCCTGGGAACTCTCAGTGTTGCAATACTGAAGTTAGCTGTGAATTTAGGCTATATTTTTCTCAATATTTCTGCAAAGTTTATATGAATGTGAACTGGAGTTTTTTTATGTACTGTGGGTGTATATTAATGTGAAAGCGATGCATAGGTTGTGCAGAAAATAACAAGGTTCTGGAAACTGGTACTAAAATGAATGAATTGGAAGATCATATTTCAGTTTCCATGGTCATCTATGAGACTGAGAGCAAAGCCTTGTCTGATAACAGTTTTGGTGACTTCTGTTTTCTGTTCATCTTCAAAAGGAGAAAAAAATAGACATAGGCTTAGTTTGCATCACACTGTTTAGTAACATGAGTTGCATGAACTCTAATCGTGACATACATATGTGTTTCAAAGAGACTAAAAATGCCAGTGTTTGAATTTTTTGTGGATTCCAGTGTTAGATTCAAAACCTAAATTCACGATGCTACACTTAAATGTAACTTCATGTAAGCAAGCTGCGTAAGCTCTCATTGTAATCAATGGATATCTAAACTTGAGTGAACTGAGAGTTAATCAAATGACCTTGTGAACTTAAGATCATCTAAATACCTCACTAAACTTAATTGACTATAATGGACACCTATATACTGAACTCCTATGTAGAGACCTGCAATATAGATATTTGGTCAGGAAGCCAAATTCCACACATAGCTTGCACACAGAATAAAATTTGAGTTACTGCCATGTACACTTTCTAAACTGTACCTTCTGGAGTTTCAATAGGAAGGTTATTATATTGTCTCAAGGTAATGAGAGCAACTGCCCATGGTTTTGTATTAAGCCATGTACAGGCACAGGGCAAAGTATATGTCTATCTGCATTGTATTCTGTATTGGTTTGTCTGTGGCCAGGTTTTGGTAGCGGGGGGGGGGGGGGGGGGGG
>VXBA01005783.1:0-58410 GCA_013399895.1 Serilophus lunatus | reverse complement strand
AGCCCGTGGGAGACCCAAGGTGGAGCCGGGTCCTGGCAGGGGACTGTAGCCTGTGGGGAGAGGAGCCCACTTGGAGTAGGATTCTCCCGTTAGGATGCGTGGCTCGTGGGGCCCACGCTGGAGCAGCCTGTGCTTGAGGGACTGCACCCTGTGGAATATGAGCCATGTGGCAGCTGTGGGTGAAGGGCTGCTGCCCATGGGATGGACTCTCGCCGGAGCAGTTTGTGAGAAGAACTGTATCCTGTGAGGGATGGGACCCCATGGAATGTAGCTAGAAAGACTCTTCTCCCCAAGCAGTGGTTGAGAACAGCAGCTGACCACAGCAACACCTCCCCCCCCCACCTCGCCTTTTCCCTTGACCTCTGAGGGAGAATAGGTTGGATGTAAGAAGGAGGGGCTGGAGGGTAAAAGGTGTCTTTTATTGTCTCTCACTCTTAGCTCTGATCTTGTTAGTAATAAACCTGACTATTATTCCTTCATAGAGTCTTGTTTTGCCTGTGATAGTGATTAAGAAAGAATTTGTTGTAGTCCTTATCATGAATAACAAAACCTCTTGTTGTATTCTCTCTCCTCTATAGCTGGGCAAGGGGGAGTAAGAATGGAATTGACTGAGAAATTAATTCTTGGCAGGGATTTTCAGAGCCCTGCAGCTCTGTGTGGTTCAGCAAAGACTATCACAAAGCTGTCACCCATCTCTCCACAAAGAAGATGGTAGAGCAGATTCCTATCACTGACTGAATGGGGAACCTTGGCTTGCCTAGGTGGGTTTACCTATCATTGACTATTGTGTCACTCCAGGAAAAAAATTGGCCTTTGTCAGGTTTTTCAGATATGTTAACAGATGGTCTGAAAAGACCTCTAAGGCTCTCGGGCCTACAACAAATTTGGGCTAAACAATAACTCTCAGAAATCTATATTACGATAGCTTCAATCCTATTGCTAGCTGTGCAACAACCACAAATTTAGAAATGCTTTTTAGTCTCTCTTTGATGGACATAGGAAAGTTTTCAGCAGGGATCCTCCAGAGGCAGGCACAGGCTTCCCCTGGGTAGTCTGACGGATAGTGCTGCATGTTAGAAATTATGCCCTTACAAATTATGTATGACTTCTGGTGCATTTTCCTGTACAGACAGTTAGGGTCACAGCTTAAGTCTGCCATTTCTGAGAAGTCAGGCAACTTCAGCATTAGGTTGCTTCTGGAGAATAAGCACTTCAGAAAAGGAGAAGAGCTATGATCAGGGGTACAAACAAATTATGACTAGTTATTAACCTCTGCTTGCTACATATTGTGGTGGTTTGATCCACCTTTTAGCATTCAGGGGACAGGTTCAATAAAAGTGACGGAAAACTGAATAGAATTTTTCAGCAGGTGAACAATTTATTCCAGGGGAATTAAATTGGAGGAAGAAATAACCCACAGGAGACCCCAGAATTACATTGAGGGGCCCCCAACACGCAAGAAGAAAAACCAAACACACAAAAAGGGAAAAACAAAAAAAAAAAGGGAACTGTCCCTTTCAGCCAGATGACTAGTTGAAAGGAACAAGGAGGAAGGGTAGGAAAGGGTGTCTCCTTCTTTTCCCTCTCTCTGAAGGACTTCGGGCCCTCCAAACTCTCTGAAAAACACAAACAGAGGTGAAAATGATTCCCTCCCACCCCTTTCCGAAGGATACTTGCTAGCCAGCTGGAAACGGCTCACGGGTTGAGAAAAAAATGGGTGGAATCCCGCTGTGGGGCCTGCGGGCGCGGGACACCGAGGCTGTGATCCTTCTCCTCCCAGCGGCAGCCGAAAAAGAGAGCGGGGCAGGGCCGAACCTCGACTTTTAAGCCTTCTCCGTCTCGTGTGAATATCGTTGCCTTCTTCCTGGCCAAGTTGGCTTCCCATTCGTCCAGCCAGTCAGGCCCGCCTTGGTTTCCGGTGTTTTCTCATTGAAGAACTCATGACTTTCAGTCGTTAGGCGCCACCTTTGTTTTCATGGCGGCAGCACCTCAGAGATGCCACAGCGCCAACATGGTGCCAGGGCTGGCTCTCTATCCGTGTCCGTTAGCAGCCGTGGTGCTGAAATTCACGGCCACAGCTGGCCCGGGGCTGCGCGCTGCTGCCCGCGCTCCAGGGTGGGGGTGNCCCGCTCTGGCCCCCCCACTGCTGCCAGGAGCCTGGAGGGCATGGAGCCACCACCCGGCCCCGGCCCCGACCTCGGGGGCACCGGGACTGGTGCAGGCCCCACTCCGTCCCAGCCCCCGCGGGTACAGGGAGAGCAGGCCCCCGTGCTCTCAGGAAGCCCAGGGCGATGAGCCACCACCTGGCCCTGGTCCTGTCTCTACTCCATCCCAGCCGAGGGCAACCCCCCTTCCCAAAACGGCTTTTGAGGAAAATTGAATTTTAAATCAGGTAGGTGGATTGCTCTCTTACACCCCCCTTCAAAAGCCTTGTTTTTCAAATGGCTACACATATACAACTCACACCAGCTACTGGATAGGACTGCTCTGTATGATGCAACTCTACTTTGCTTATGATTTCAAGTTTGGAAAATATTTGTGTCTCCTTGAGATTCCAAAAAGCAAATTAAGAGTGGTAAATCAAAAAGGTGCCGACATTTTAGTGTTTCAAGCAATCTCCCTGCTAAACTTTCTGTAAGCCTCAACAGACTGGCCAGACCATCAGATTGACTTCAGTGAAAACATGCTTGTGCTCTTTCTAAAAATTGTCAAGTGGAGAATATATCTGCAGTGTGATACACTTCCTCTGAGTTGATATTTCCTATGCAGAGAACTGTCTTAATCAGATCTCTGACTGAGTCAGTATTGTGTGTGTTAGCTACTGGAAGACTAATTCTGCATGTTAGTTTAGTAGGTAGGATGATCCATAGAGAGGGTCATGGTTGTTGTTAGTGGAACTTCAGCTTCTCCAGATGCTTCCTTGTTATGGCAAAAAGGCATTAGGTCAGAGTTGAGAGAAAATCATGATTTTTTTGTGGTGATCTTTGTGCATTTAAGTGCTATGGAAAGAATCATGAGGAAAGACCCCTTTTTGTTTGTTTCGGGGAGATGCAAAGAAAGTGGATTCTGTAGGGAAGACCAGGATTAAAATCTGTGGGAGGCAGTGGTAAGATTTGTCATATTTTTTCCTGAACATTTCTAAATACCTATTGAGAAAAAGCATACAGTGATGAAAAACAATCCCACCCTGCAACATAAGAAGAGAAATGTGGGTTTTACTTCAGTGTTTGCTAGCGTTGGCACAGAAAACCATGCTACCTACTGGGACTGAGGGGGCAAGCACTGGGGAAGATGAGGGCACAGCCTCACACTGCAAATTCAGGCAACTCTGAAAAATAGTTAATTCATCAGGCAAGACACTTTCTGATTCAGACTTGCAAAAAGTTTTATCAGAAACGAAGTTACTTTTAATAAACTAATCCCTGTCTTCTGCTATCTCACTTTTCTTTCTGTCTGAATGTCATTTTATTAACTAATTTTGCCTCATTTTTCCTGCAGAAAATTGCAGGGAAAGGCATATTGCTGCAGAACTTTCAGTATAACTTTACTTGTGAAAATCTGACTTGGGAAGCAGCTACCCTCAAGAGAACATGTTTAATTTATACACCAATTAACAGTGTAAATTAATGCTTTACTGTTCATCCTCTCTCCAAAGATTTTAAGTGCCAGTGGAGATTTTATTCTGAACAAGGATGAAAGACTTCAGAGCAGAGCAGAAGAAATGAGAAAACCTCAAAAAAAAAAAAAAAGCATGTGAAATGCCTTGAGTGCAGCTTGCTGTAGCTACTTTGAATTCTCTCATGAATTGTCCCATTTCCACATAGCTGGCAGACCAGGACAGAATTAGATAGAAAATGGTTTTTCTTAAATTAAAAGTTTCAGTTTTCAAAATCTTGAGTTCAAAATTTGGATGAAAAGCCAAACAGTTTCTACAAGCCTGAAATTCCAGTTTGACAAGTTCCAACCTTTCTAGAATAGGAAATCTAAGGATGCATCTGTATTAATGTCTTAGTTCATATAAGAAGTGATATTCAAGCAAATCTCCCAGCCAGCCCAATTTACTGTACTTTGAGTCATTCCACAGAGCTCTGAGATAGAGCACACAAACTAGATTCCTTTTAGAAAAGAATTTTTTGAAATTAAACAAAAAAAAAAGTACTCTTAACATGTGCCAAATGGTAGTGAGCCTCTAGTCCCCAGGACTGGACTAGTGGTAGTTTGAAGTAAATGTTGAAACATGGACTTCATTTCACAAGTCTGCTCCTAATATGCACATGACTCCTTTGTGTTGATGCAGTCTAATAATTGTCACTGACCTTGTTTTTCCATGCATTAGTGTTTCAGGTAAATTTCATAGGAAAAATTTTCTGAATAGTAAAAGTGAGGACTGCTGAATAAATCAAAAGTTGAAGAATGGAGTGGAAATATATGGGAGGGAGAAGAAGGATGAGCCTCCTCAGAGCTTCAAAAAGCACTGCAGATCTTAGAAGCATTTTGCAGTGGCATCCAGGTGTGGCAGCTGTAGGTACCAACAGCCTAGAGTCCAAGGTAAAAACCTCCTATCTCTGCAAGTCATCCAGTGTGCTTGGGAGGCCTCTGAAACAATCACTGACACCTGATCTGATGTACTACTTGCTTCTTGCCAACTCCACAACCAAATATTTAGTCCCACATTCTCACCAGAGATTTGTTTGGTAAAACAGGATGAACTGCCTCAAATGTATGGTGATATGACAGATTATTTGCAGATATTGGCTCTTGCTGCATGTCTTGGGTCAGCTGAGGCTGAGAAAACTTTCCCTGTTTTGACTCGGGTTTAATAAAGAGATTTCTTTTCTTTTCCTTTTTTTCCCTTCCCCCCCTCCCCCCCACCCCCGCTCCCTTTTGGCTCATGTGCTTTCTTTTTTCCTCTTGTGGAGGGGGGCTGGGGTGGAAGGGGGAGGCGGGGAGGTGGCAGTCTTGCGTGGGCACTGCCTGTGGCCATGGGGTCGGCTACGGGTGCCTGGAATGCCAGGGGCGCCGGAGTTGCTGGGAGAGGAGGGGGAGGTGAGGCATAGGCCCTGCCCTAGGCTCCCTGCGAGGGGCTGTGCCGGGGCATCAGAATGGGAGGGGAGTTCCCCTGCCACTCTTGGACTGGTTGCTGTGCCGGGCACTGCAGCGCCTGTTGCATGCGGCACACCAGGGCTTGCTTCTGCCCTCAGCGGTGCGAGGGGGGCCTGCCAGCCCTGCCGGCCGGCGCGTGGCTGCCGTCCTGGCAGGGCAGAGGGGGTCCCGGTCTTGTTTCCCAGTCTGTGTCCCGGGCGTTGGCAGGGGTCAAGCACTCCGCTTGGTGTGCCAGTGCCTCCAATGCCCTGGGGCTCACGGGGGGCCATGGCTGGTCAGATCGCCGGCGGCCGGTGGTGTGTCATGCGGCTCTGACACGGTTTTTGGACGGTGGGGGCCAGAGGTGGAGGTGGGACGCAGGTGGGGGCGGAACGGCACCGGAAAGACCAATAGGGACTCAGCGAGGAGCGAGATTGCCTTTTTTTGGAGTGGACTGGAGGAGCCACACGAGGCGGAGATTTGGAAGAATATTTAAGGAGACGACTCGCTCTCTTCACCCCTCTTCTGGCCTGGGAACTCGCTGTGAGAAGGATTGCTGTCAGCGTCTGTGCTCTTCCATCAGGAGGTTCCAGACATTAGCCAGCCAAATACTACAGGAGTCTATTTTCCATCTACCAGCACTGCTGCATCCCCCCCCCCGGCCATCAGCGCCCCCTGCCATCTACTTCAGATTAACTGCACTTTCAGACATTGAAACAGGGAATAAGTTTTTTTGTTGTTTGTTCATTTGTGGAACTGGTGTGGGTGGGGGTCTTGGTGGATCGTTTTTGGGTGTTTGGGAGGTGGTTATTGGGCTCTCTTCAGGGTTTTTTTTGGTACTTTAATATTTTTAAGTGATTTTTTTTCTTAGCTTATAATAAATTCTTATTTCTTTAATACCTCTGTATCCACAAATTATTAATCAATAGTTTGTCCATCAAACCTGAACAATGCATATTCGTTTCTCCTCTTTTAATGATAATCACTATAAACTCTTCTAGGTTCCTAAAACATGGGAAAGGATATGCACACATTTTTTTTATAACTGCCCAATATGTAAAGCCTCATAAATTTGCTAAAATGAAAGATTTGGAAGGTGGAAGAAGGAAACAGGAGGCACAAATTGATTTCCACAAATGTAACAATTGTTTCTTTGCAGTAATTCAAGAAGAAAATATAGATAAACTATTCTTTCTTCAGTTACAATTTTACATCAGATTCCTTTAATGCATTGCCTACATCATCCATAAATATGAGAATCTGCTTCTGCTATGTTACCTTATCTAGTAACTTGCCTTTAGGGTGTATGGAAGGATTTATATCAGCAGTTTCAGGAATCTGATGTTGGACATAAATCACAATATTTGTGTTTATCTTTGTAATATGGGATTTAGATAAAATTGCTCTATCAAATTTGTGCTAATAATTTAATAAAATTTATCTCATATGTAGATAGTTAAGGCCTTAGAAATCTATTACGATAAATACTTTGTATATAGGGTCCTTTCCTATAATACAGCAACAAGTTTCAAATGTTGGTTTATCAGCATGTTTTATCAGCACAAGACTGAAGCACTGACTGCTTCACTGACAGCTCTGTCATAACACACCTTCTTCCATTGCCTTTCACAATCCAACTTGACGAAGACGTGGTAGAAGCTGTGTGTCTGGCTCACAAATGTTTCTATTAACAATATGCCAGAATTATGCAGAAGATTTACTTAAAAAATTGTCTTTGCAAAAGCTGTGTTTAATTACCAGTAACCTGAAATTGTTTTGCAAGACAAACTTTCATATATCAACTTGAAAAAGACTGAAATATTAATTATATGACATGTGCTAAAGTATTTTGAGTGATAATTTAAATTAATTGTTACCTATTTCCTAGAAGTCATACTCAGCACACTATTTCCCAGATTCATCTAAATATTCAAATGTTGCTTAAAGTGGAATTTGGATTCATATCTGATATGCAGAAGAGATACCAAAACTTAGTGTGATGAAGGATATTAGATGTCCTCTTTCATATATTTTAAGCTTTTCCTGTAATCCTTTTTAGTTTTCATGTCTTCATTAGGTATTTTCTTCTCTGGATATATGTTGATTTTATAAATCGCAGAGCTCATTAAACCTGTTTGCTTCTTTACTATATCCACAGCCTGATTTAATCTCCAATGACTTTGTCAGGCAAGCCATTGCAAAATTTATTCCAAATCTTCTCAGGGAAAGTATTTTTTTTCTTTACAATGTTTAAATGTCAGTCTTTCAAAATGTTTCTCGATTCCTACCAAAGAAGCTTAATTCTTACCCAAAACTATGTTTTATATGCCGAGATGACTTGCAATGTGCTGTTACAAAAATATAACATTCTCAAACTTGAATAAGATTTTAAATGCTGATCTTTGGAGAAATATGTGAAGATTGTCTTATAGGTGGAGGTGGCATACTGTAGCACTAGCAACCACCATTTTATCTTGTAGTCTTCTATCTTGAAGTCAAAACTGCCTCAGATAATCTCATGATGTTCTAAAAATAAAAATTAAATATATCAGTGAATAAATGTTTCATTGGTCACTATTCCACAGATCTCCACTGCTTCTGTGATAGAAAATTAAAGATTATTCCTTTAAACAAGAAATAATTAAAATTTAATTTTACTCATTTTAATATATCTTGCAATTCAAAATTATTCTTAGCTATAATATCCCAGCTTACCTATTAGCTTTTCTATTTGATAGTTTGACATTTATACTATCAGTATGAAGAATCACATTTAAAGCGAAGTACACTCTGATATATATTCCATGATAACTCACTTTTTTGCAGTCTGAAATGTGTATATTTTTCATGATGCATTTTCATGCTTAATGAGATTTTGATACATGAATCTATAGTTTCTTTAAGAAATTCTTAAATTATTTGTCCCATTTGGGTAAAAATCATATCAGCTAAAGTATTTTGCTGGATTTACAATGCCATACCTACAAACAAGACTTCTGACTGTTTTCTAGTAAATAACTCATAAAAATCAAAATAGTTAGGTTTGCTTTGTAGCGCATTCTGGAGACAAGCATTCCTTGATAAGAAATCTTTTCAGATATGGCCACGAACAAGATTTTATTTATACTAACAGATGCAACATACAATCAATACTAGTTTGTTCAAGGAATTTTGGTCTATTTGAGTAATTTTGAATTTATTTTTATAAATCTAACCTAACTGAAACTGCCAATGACTCATGTTCTACAATATATTAGGAAATACACAAATAGACTCCATTTCATATAAATGGAGAAAAATTTTCAGTTCATTGGAATTTCCTTCAAAGGAGAATTTCACTATATGGAATTCCCCTCTCTGCCAGTGTTTCTTTGTGGATGCTCTTCTGCTTCTCATTTATTTTGCTGTTGGCATACCTCTGAAAAAGGTGATGAAGGAAAAAGCTTTTCAAGTTGACTTTAAGGATACTCTACTTCCTAGATTATCCAGAGGTTTTCAAGGAACTGGCAAACAAGAAATACACAAGATATAGACTAACAAACAACATAAAATGGCGTTGAGGAATGCAATACATCAGTGATTTTGGTGTGTTCTCAGACTAATCATCTGTGCACTTAGGAAGTGTTTGATCTTAATTAACCTGAAGCTTCATTTGCTTTACCATTTATTTAAATGGTATGGAATTAGAAATGCGCCTGTTGTTCAGGCTTCGAGTTGCAAATGTAGCTTTACAATCTTACTATGTCAATCTCACACCTTTCATTTTATCTTTTCTTCATCTTTCTTGTGCTTTCTCCTCTGGAATGCATCATAGTGATCTGACTACACTATTAGTATTCTTCTGACCAGGGGTTTGGTACTTAGGAATGGCAATTCCAACTTTGTTTTGAAAATACTTTAATTGGATTGATAAAAATCTTGTTGCTAATTTTCCATTGCTGAATTATCCTAATCTTGAGAATGGGTAAAACATATAGCTTATGGCACCGAGGGAGAGACACTTTTTTTTTTTTTTTTTTTTTTTTTTTTGTAAAGGATGATAATTTCTTTTATTGAGTCATCTACAGAGCTGGGGCTGGTGGCAAAGTGGCAGTTTCCATACCTCCATTGTGCACTGGTTTTTCAAATTCCTATGTATTTTTTTAATAGCTTTGTTGATGAACCCTTCAGAGAAGTGTTGCCGAAGGAAGGCTGGAAAATAAAATCAGTTGTTTGTATCTATTTCATTTTCTTAATTTTTCTGAAAGAGCTTTGATTACCTACACTGTTCCAAATGCAGTGAATGTTTTCTCCAAGACCGAAATATATATGGGAACCACTAGTATAATATACAAAATATTTAACTCCTTTTATAGCATGAATTTCTAAGAATGGTATTATGTCTTATACTTAAGAACATACAGAACAGTCTGTACTTGCTCTTTTGTCTGTTTTTGTGAACAGGATTGGCAAATACTTGTGGGTCTCCTGTCAGGAAAGATCTGCAAAAATGTTTCCATTCCTTTAACCCAAAAGGTATAATTTATTTTTATAATATGATTTCCCTACAGGAAACGGGAAGATTAAAGTGCATTCGACATTTTCCACTCCTCTACTGATTGTTAATTCATCTGACCAGGAAAAAGAAAATAATTTTTCCAATATGCCTGAAGCACAGGAGTTAGCTGTAATATAGCTCATATTTCTGGTTGCCTTGTAGCACTGTAGCAGCTCTCCGGCCCTCTACATCAGCTACACAGCACCTGGGAAAATCAAGCCCAAAGGTTTTTCAGTAGCACCTCAAAGGGGAACTGGAGGAAAGACAAAAGTTTTTTTAAATACTAACCCCCAGTCTATTTTTATAGCTTTACCTATTAAATCAGAGTTAAATGCCAGTTAAATGCCAGAAGCTGCCAGAACCTAGGACTAGGAGCAAAATAATTTTAAAAATGTCTAGCTTTTAGCTAAGGTGAATGGTAATAACTCACTGTGTCTTCTGGAAGTGTCATAAAGAATCTTCTCTAAGAATGTACTAACACTGTATATGCAACACAGAGTCAGGATAGCACACAAAACATGAAAGATTTACTAGAATCAAATACTATTCAATAAAATCAACTCTGAAGAAAACTAATATTTCAGCTAGTCTGGCACTTTTCACTAAAATCTTTCCCCAGGTAAGATTTCTCCAGTAAAAGCAAGAAGCTTTTGTAAAATCAATTTACTTAAATAAAATCGACAGTAATGCCCACTGAGGTCCACAAGCTAACCTCTACCTTACCTTCCTTTTCCAATGCAGTATGAGGGCCTTAATTGCTATATATGAGTGCACATATCTTGGCTGAGCAACACTGAAAGCTTTCGGATTTCGATTTAGGTTACTGAAGAGTGGAGATAAATATAAAAGCATAAGTGGTTTATGAAGATGTAAACTACAGAAATTATGTTCTTGAAATGGCAAAGACAGGATAAAAACAAACCAAAAACCCTATTGCTACAGAGTACTCTCAATTACACACAGAATACACAGAATTAACAAGGTTGGAATGGACCGTAGAGATCATCAAGTCCAATCTTTTACCTAACTTAACAACCTATCCAACACCAATCTAACATCTAAGCCATCTAAACCATGTCGTTAAGTTCATCATCCAACCCATCCTTAAACACATCCAGGGACTCCACCACCTCCCTGGGAAGCCCATCCCAATGGGAAATCACTCTCACTGTGAAAAAGTTTCTCCTCATATCCAACCTAAACCTCCCCTGACTCAGCCTAAGACTGTGTCCTCTTGTCCTGTCATTGGGAGCCTGAGAGAAGAGACTGACCCCCGCCTGACTACAACCTCCTTTCAAGTAGTTATAGACAGCAATAAGGTCACCCCTGAGCCTCCTCTTCTCCAGGCTGAACAACCCCAGCTCCCTCAGCTGCTCCTCATAGGGCTTGTGCTCCAGCCCCTTCACCATCCTCGTTGCTCTTCTCTGCACACATTCCAGCAGCTCAACATTTTCCTTATCCAGAAGTTTCAGGTATTTACTGTTGGAGCACACCAGAACTTTAGGAAATGTAAATTAGTGACAGTGAGAAATATACCATGATACATTAAGTACTGTAAAGACCTGTAAAGAATATTTCGTGTCTTGCAAGACATGACCTTCTTTCCATTACCAACAACCTGAAATACATAATACCAAAATGGATCAAGCCAGTTCCTTGTAATACGGGATATTATTGAAAGTGAACTACTGAGCTATGACACCTTGTGAGGGTGTGGTTTGCCCCATTTCTGAAATGAATTATTCAATGTGAAGTTTCAAGTGATTCTGAATCTAAATTTAAGTTTTCCCCCTATCTGTGCTGCATATGCATTTTCTGTGAATATGTAATACTGTAACTAATGAATCATAGCAGCATGAGAACACAGTCAGAATTGGAATTGCTCTTCTTGATGACTTTGATTTACTATGAAATTACATTGGAACTAGACTGACACACAATTTGCCTGGTAAGTTTTAATTGTACAAGTAAAAAATCAGCAAATTTTTGCTGATGCTGAAAAAAATAAGTGGGCCAATTTAAATATTTTTAAATGCCTCAAGGATTAAGTTACTGAATTACTCACAAGCTCTTGAGATTTTGCAGTACTAAACCTGTTAAAGCCCGGTATGTAGATGAATAAAGCCTCACATCTCCTGTTTGCACTCCAGGAAGTCTTGTATAGTGGCTTATTTATGCAGAACCTCTTTAATTATAAGGTCACAGATTTTTATGGCTATATACATCAAATAGAATATTCAATTTACATCAAACACTATTCTACCAAAAAAAGGATGAATTAAATGATCTCGGTTTTTGCCTGAATTAATACTAGAAGGAAAACTACAAAATATTGTCTCTGAAAATCAGCAAAGGTAGAAACAGAAGTAAATCTGTCAGCACATTTGGGAGCACATCCCAGAATTAAATGATGTCAAGCACAAGGACTTCAATGGGTTTCACTGCATTTTGGATCAAGATTCTTTGTTTATCTATCTTAACTATGAATTTTCATAGTTTATGACTGATGTCTTGCTTTCAGCTTTCCATACCTTACTTCTTTGTACATAAAAAATCCAAGTGAGATGGCACCTGAACAGTAGCAACTGCTGAAATATTTCTTGCCAGATGTGGAAAGATCCTCTTTTACTGCAATTAAAATTTATGCTCCAGGAAAGTAATCAGGTTAATCTGACCTAATCTGAATTAATAATTTAGATTTCAAGGCATAACACATTCTCTGAAATTTTGCTTCTGAACACCTTGGACAAGTCAAGGAGTTGGGTGACTGGACCAGGCCCAGATTTCTATAGAACACCAGGACTATACTCAGGGCTTATCCTTCCTAAATACAAATATCTACAAGCTAAATGTCTACATCTGACTCAGAAATTTAAAATTCTTTTCACAGTTAGTAGATATTGACAGAGAATATTTCTTCTGATATGTTTCACATGTCTACTTCAAGATGTTTACCTACTTCAACTGATTCATCCGGGATTTTTTACAGATTCCTAAAGGACCCTTAGGTCACCACCTCTGATATATGCTATTACATATAAATTTAAGTGTACTTAATTCTATGCTAAACATAATTTCGCTCTCCAAAGTTAAAGACTAAATATGACAGAAACATGCTGTCATAGATCTTAGAAATATCTACCATTTGAATAGTAAATAATAGAATATAATAGAGTAGAATAGAATAGTTCCAGCAGGAAGAGACCTAATTTTTGATAATTTAGTGTAACTGCCTGACAGAAACTTAAAACATATTATTAAGGGAACTATCCAAATACCCCTTAAAGACTGTCGAACTTGTGCTATCGACCACACCTGAGGAAGACTGTTCCCATAATCAAACATCTACAGTGCTTATCCAGTTAGTTGCATTCATAAATCTACTCATTCTCTTTCCCAAAGGAGAGTTAAACTCATATTTTCTGCCCTTCAGAATAATATTGTCAGCTGAACATAAAAGTGATATATCTTTCTTATAGAAAATAATCTATTTTATTAAATAGGACTCAAAACTTGCTGGATAAAACAAAATGTGAATCTCTAACCCATGGGGAGATAGGCTTTCTTTATTCTGATTTCTGGTTTGAAGTCCTTTAATTTACATGCACAAATGTCCCACTCAAAATTCATGGCACAACCACTCAGATACGGGAATACTTCTGAAACGTTCTACTGTAAATTTCCTTGGGTTTACACCTTTGACATTCCCAATTGCATTGCAGAGAAGACAAAAGACTTGCAAAATATCTTCCACCTACTGGTTGGTACATAATGAGTGCTTTTATAAAGAATAGTTGTGTTTCTCATTTCTCAGCCTTTCAGCAAGAGTATTTTAAAGAATTGAACATCTTCCCACAGTATGAAGATGCCTTTGCATCATGCCATTGCTTCTAATTTCAAACAGTGCTGTAAATTTTTAATCTCACTTGGAAGTCTTAACATACAGTTCACTGTTATGTACATTATGAACTTCTCCTTTTGTTTCTTACTAATATGAACTATCTTCACTTCAGCCTTTCCTTCTACTAAGCAATTCAATGTGATTTCTTCATATTTGATATCACAGACTAAACTATGGTTTCAGAACTAAGATTTTATGCCAAATGCTCTTCTCAAAATACATACTCTGAAAAAGAGGTAGCATTTCACTAGCTTTCTTAAGTTATGCTGTTTAGTCCAAAATTAGCATTGTAGAAATTAGGTCTTAGTGGATTTTTAATAATGATATTGCAACCAAAGAACAAACAGAAGCCTCACTGGAAGGGATAAGTGAAAAAAATGGTAAATAAAATTAAACAGTCCTCTGGCCTGGACAAAAAAATTCTTTCAAATACATAAGTGCAAGGTGGATATGGAATCACAACATTCCTGTACTCCCAAGGTTGCCTAATTTGAAGCCAGGTCATTCACAGAGTTTGCGAATGTAAGTTCATAAAAGTTTTGAGGGTCATTCGAAGGTAACTGTGGCTTTGCAAGAAATCATAACTCTGATAAGAGTGGGCTGAGAGGTAACCAAAGTGCATGTGTTTCAACATTTCATATTTTTAATTATATCAGAGCAAGATAAAATAACAAAAGGTTTTAAAGTTTATTGTGGCTAACTTCTCTCATGGAGGGAAGGATTAACAAAACAGTAATCTCTTTTCTATAACTGAAAGGTTTATGCGGATTTTTTTTTTCTGAAACTCCTTTGAATTGATTAAAGCTGCTGTGGAAAGAGATGATGACCTTTCAGAAATTAAAAACCACTTAAAAGAGTTAAGGAAATTAATAAAATAAAAGGCTACTTTCTATAAAGAAATGCTAATATGTTAGCTCAGTATTTCCATCCATCTGATTGTCCTTAATATTTTTCATAATGAAAGTAAATGAGCCTGGGAAAATACATAGAAAGTGTTACTTGTATTCAGTACTATAAAGTGTTGTCAGGAATGCCAGCAAAATAAGGTAATTAGGTAATATGATAGCAAGTAAAATACACTATAAACAAGGACAAAATAATGCCTCTCAGAAAGAAGGCCTACTTACTTGTAACGTCATAGAAAAAGCTAAGTTTGGTTTCTTCTGTGTAACAAGGAAAAACATCACCTCATATCTGATTAAAATAAAATATGAAGATGTATTTAGACCAGAAATAAACAAAGAAAATGGTGTGAAAAAAGATGAATCGGCAATGTGTCCCATACTCTAAAGGCAGTTTATAACATTAATTCAAGCAAAAATAACCAAAATGAAAATAAATGAGTGGTCAGTGAGAAGGGTAGATATTGTGCATATTCTAAAAGAAAACATAAAAAAGGGCCACATTATTTTGTTGGGAAGGATTGTTAAATAATAAGAATGGAAGGGAAAGTAATTTTTATCTCCAAGAGCAAGGAAAGATTTGTTCCAGAGAACAACAGGAATGCACTTTGAACAGCTACAATAGGAACATTGTCATCAGGAAGGAAAAGCTACTTCTCTAACTGAAATTCTGTCTCTACAGAAAGCTACTCCCGATTTTGTGGTGAGAATACACAGATTTATCCTTTGTAACCCTAGGAGTGCAAAGACAAAAGTGTAGTAAAAATTGTTTACTCTTTGATTATCCTCATACTTTTTCCAGTCATGGTGGACATGTTTGCTTCAAAGGCAGCAATCAGTCAGTTGCCGACTCTTGCAATATGTTACTTTGTGCTTATGTTTACATACATGCATTTTTCACTTTTTTACATACACCTATGCTAAATAGAGGTGCATATATGTATATATATATGTGTATATATACATACACACTTCTATTTTTGTGTTTAGAAACTTTCTAAATTCCAACTATGTTCTGATTTCTCAATTTGCCTGATATTTACTATGAATAGGCTGTATTTTTTCATCCTGTTGGCAGTACTATTTAAATAGTTTCTAATGAAATTAAAACACATGAACAAAATTAGGCCACAATACATATAGATTGTGGCTATTTCTCTGTAAAATCTGCATCCACCTTTTCCTCACATTATAGGATAACACTTAGCAATTTGCCTTTGCTATGAAATAAAGATCCATGCTAGACTAGACTTTTCTGGGGGTAAAGGGAGAAAGGGAGGAAAAGGCAAATGGAGAGGGTTAAGAGCCTTCAGTGTAAAATCAGGAATTCAAAGTTTATTAGGCTAGAGATACTCAAAAAAAAAAGGAGAATCATATAAACCAGTGACTAAAGGAATCAGTCATGGCATGGCAAAAAGAGATTATTAATTTCATCTCTTATGTTTACTTCTAAGGCTTTTTGGCAATAGCTAGTAAATATAAAGTCAATATAAAGTCAAAGTGTAAAAATTGGTGAATAAAAGCTACCTCCAGTTCAAAGTCCAGGTGTCACTGAGAATTGCCTAGTTTTTAAATTTATTTTCCACTGAGAAGCTAGAGCTTTCCAGATTTAATGTTGTACCATGTGTACCATCTTTGTCACAGAGCCCGGACTTTGCACCCAGAATTTTAAAGCTTTTGGGGTCAGCTCAGTAGTACAAGGCCCAAGTGACTAAAATGCCCTATTTTCAGCAGCATAAATTAAAATACATCTAAAAATATTACTATGAAGAGAACTTTAAAATTGCAAAGTCAAGGACTTGAAAATATGGGATGTGCTAGACATGAAGGTTATGTAACCTTAATAATTTTTATTGTGACTGTAATTGGATCTGTCTCAAATGTCCCCTTTCCTTTAGCTCTCTTAGGCCTTCCAGTGCTGACTTTTTAACTTTACTGTTTGTCTGAAAAGGATGTGCTCCACTCTTTGAGATGCTACACTTCCTCACTCACAGCTTTACTGTGGGTTACTTATCTGGTCTCAGGCTCCTACTGTCTGTGTGACTGGGAAGAAAAGTATCCCTCTCACTTTGATTGAGCTGGGGGGTCCATGACAAGATTTTTTAAAAAGTGTATTCCATCTAGATTTTTAGCTTTCATAAAGGAAAGAACGTATGGACTCATGTGTATCAGGCAGTCCTCCACTCAGATACAGCTTCTGTGTGACTGTTTGTTTAAGCAAATTCCAGGGGGTGTAGCCCCAGGTAGATCAGCCTACTCCAAATTTTATAAAAACCACTAGTACAGAGAGAGACATTCTTAACACAGGTGCCATGGGTTAGATAAGGGAGGGGTATTGTCTTTTAAAACTTTTTTTCGTTTTCTGAGAGTGGAGACGGCTGCCCCTGCACATTCTCCTGTGATGGGGCTGACCAAGCTCAACCTGCAGCTCTGCACATCCTGGCACCTTGCGGGGCGCAGACCTGGGCATGGAGAGCATGGCGTCAGCCTTGCCTACTGGGTGCAGGAGAAAGTTGCTAGACCCCTTGTCCCTGTGCAGCAGTGGGGTAGGAGTGGTAGGTGGGGGCCTTCCCCAGTGGCTGCAGCAAGCAGCTGCCATGGACGGAGCCTGGTCACGGTGGCCGGACTCGCTCCTTCCAGGCCTCTGGCAGCTGCAAGAGGGGCACAGCAGGAGGAGTGGAGCCATTCCCCTGTGGCTCTGCAGAGCTCAACGGCTGTGTTCATGCTGCTGGTGCCTGCCCCACATGGGTGCCACTGTGGAGCCAGGGTGTGTTGGTGCGCTTGGGCTTGGTGGCAGTTCTCGCACCACTGCCACTCCTTGGCTGTCCCCCGTGCTCCCGCTGCTGGCGGCGGCAGCCCGATGGGCATGGAATGGAGCGGACAGAGATGGTCAGCTGCTTCTGTGGGCTCTTGCTCTGTGTCGCGTGGGTGCTGTGGCTCCCCCGACTGCTCTGTGCCACCATGGCAGGCACGGTGTGGCCTGAGGTGCACGTGGGGCTTCCCAGCTGCTGCAGCATGGGGCACCGGCGACGTGGGCAGAGTGGGGCCGGGAGAGCCACTGCCACCACTCGGCCTGCAGCTCCTGGCATGTGCCGGGCTGGGACCAGGCCAGGGCAGCAGCAGGGCGGCGCCATAGGGCTGCCCCCACCCGTTCCCCTGCAACCCCACCATGTGCTGCGAGCGGAGAGTGGCGGGAGCTGCGTGGCAGAGGAGGCCAGTGCACGGGCCCCCAGGTGCCCCGTGGCACTGGCAGGGTGGCAGTGGCCCCTCCTCCCAACAAGTGTGGCTATGAGGCATTTTGAAGGGAACACCATATTGCCTCATGGTGAAATCTTGCAGAGGGGGCAGCACCGAGCACCGCTGTCCAACGGTGAGGCAGCACGCTCAGGAAGGGTGCCCCGAGAAAACTCTAGAATGGGCATCCCATAAAAGCCGGAGAAACAGAAGTTCTGTCTCTTTTCGTCTTGTTCCAGCACTGAGAGAGGCACGGCTCCCCCCCTTCGCCATCCTTTGCCACACGGNTTTCTGTGTGTTTTGAGGCAGAGGTAGAAAGATGAGCACAATCCAGGATAAGCAAATTCTGGTGGGATTTCCCCTGGATCCTTCAAATGCCATAGGAAAGGAAAGACATGGCTTCCCTTGCCAAAGAGGTTTCTGCTTTCAGACTTGCAGAACAAGTGGAGGAAGGAGAGAGAGCTTTTCCATCATCAGTGACTGCAATTTCCGAGCAAATGGGATCTGTTAATCCAGACACTCTAATGTCAGCTTTATTCACAGATACTGGAGGGAGCTGGGCATTAAAGGAATAAATTGGTGTTGTTTCTACAGTTGGACTGTCGCCGTGTCTGGATTTAATCCTCCTGGCAGGAGGGTTAAGTAACACTGGCTGAAGCCACAGTAATTACTCTTTTGCCATGGCTCTCATAGCAGACCTGCATGCAGCTCCTTCTCCCATGTCCTGCTGGTTCTTTCTGGACTGCATCAAGCTCCATCCCTTAGGAGAGATTCAACTGTGTAATTCCTCCCTTCCTTCCTTCCCTTCCCTTCCTTCCCTTCCTTCCCTTCCTTCCCTTCCTTCCCTTCCTTCCCTCCCTCCCTCCAACAGCTAGAGGAGCATAGTTTGTTATTTTCTTTTGTGTATTATTGTTGGGTCAGTTTTGTGTAATTGGTTTCTGCTTTTAGTGGGGTTCCATAGCTCATATAGATCCTAGATAATAAACTGATTTTAGTTGTTGTCTTTCTATTGAATCTCTTGTCATAGGTAGCACCTGTTTAAGGAAATTCCACATGCAAGGTGTAGCCCCAGATATATCAGGCTACTTCAAATTTTGTAAAAAACACCAGTACAGAAGAGAGACATTCTTATTGCAGGTAAGGAAAAAAGGATCAGTATTCATTCAATGCTTAAAAAAGATCAGAGGACACATGTGAGTTGCAACTCGTCACACAATATTTCAAAAGACTTTACTGCTCACAGAGCAATGTGTTTATCTCAGACAAAACAATTTTTTTCTTTTTCTTCTCTCCCTCTTGGAAATAAAACTTGGTCTGACTCAGACAGCCCCTATGGAAAATTTGAGCCTATACAGTTAATTTGATTTGGCAACATAAGCAACTCAGAACAGGGACTTAATAACAGACAGCACTCGAGCCCCATCTGTAATTATCCTTTATGTCCCAAGTGAGAAACCACAAAATGTTTCCTTGGGATGTAGGGAAAATAGCTGCATCCAGGCAGTTTAGGTTTTGAGTTGAATCCAATCTAAGGTAGTGTTTACAGATGAACACTGGTTAGAGGAGGATCTGAAACCTTTCAATGATATGGGAAGGAAATGTGATAGCCACACGACTATCAGCAGAAGTCTCTCATATTTAGCCTAGTAATGACACAAGCACTATTTCTGCTTTAATTGTATATGCAACAAAGTTTGTTTAGTGCAATAATTATATATCATTGCAACCAATAATGATTTACAAAAATAGAGGAGGAACCAATTCTCTTTTCATGGAAAGCTAAATGCCCAGTGTTTTTAGTAGAAAACAAGATGACATTGTGGATTTCAGAGAGTACCTGACTGCTCATGGCTCCAGATAAATCTTGACTACATTTCAAAACCATGGTTTCTCATACAGGCTGAGTGGTGCTATGATAGCAGAATTTGACCTGCTGCTTCATATGACCAGATATCACTAAGGCAGTAACCTTTTAAAATTTTGTAGGTTTTCTTATTAATCATTTTCATTAAGTTTATTCTCAATGTCCTTGATGCCATTTTCTTTGTGCTGTACTGTACGAATCTTCTGCACATGTTCTTCCACTCTCTGCAATAACATTTTGGTCAGCATTATTTTTGTCCTCATGGCTTCTATAACGCACTCATTGAAAGATGTGTCCTGTTGCTTACAAGACTGGTTGAAATGCTCAGAGTGGAACTTACTAACCAAGGTAAAAGCAACATATTTCTGTCAGATAAGCAAGGGACAGGGAGTGGGTGATGGAAGGCAGAAAAGAAAGTGACAGCAAGTAGTAAGACTGGTTGACTCTTTCTAGAAATTGCTGTAGGGATAGAGGGCCTCTATGGGAGAAGTGGCACCAACACAAGCCTGAGAAGGTAATGTGTTCTTCAATTGAATGGAAGCATCCAGCTTTCAAATCATCAGGGTACAGATGGACTTTGCTGATAGAATTCCTCTTCTCTGTTTATTTAGGCCTTCAAAGGAAAGTCAATTTGTTTTAACAGAAGGCATAGTTTCATGACCAGCAACATGGTGTAGCAGGACAGATGCTTCTCCATCACCAGATCCTTTCCAGCTCCAGTGGTAAGGAATATATTGGTCTGTACACCTTCACTGCTCGATGCAGCCTTGCTTTACAGACTAATTACGTGCCAAAGGTTACTTATGATTTCAAGGAACTTGTCACTAATTAGCAATTTTCCCAAGTAAAAACAGATCGATTTAGAACTGTGTATCATGCTCATATATGGCTGCTCTCACTTGACTACATAGATTAACATTCAAGATATCACAAAGTAAACCATGCTTCTCCTCTTCAGTCTCAAATACACAGTAGTTAGTGTTCTAGATCATGGGACACAGGAATGACAGCATTCATCTCTGATTACACAGCAGATTTAAAATAAGGTATTTTTCATCAGGGCCTGAAAAAGTCTTAGAAAGTCAGAAAAAAGCAGTTCCAGCAGAGACTAGCAGATTTCAACTCCCTGGGCAGAGGTGTTTCTAGGGTATGCAGTTTGTCCTGGCTGGGTGTTTGTTAAAGCCAAACACTCCCAGAACTACTCTAAAAGAATAGTTCCACTGTGTCACAGCCCTTACAGCTAAGAAATGTCTTCCTGTATATAATCAAAACTCCTCCCTTGCCAATTACACTGAGCTTCATTCTTCGTGAATAGGTGAGCACAAATTGATCACAAATCTTCTTTATAGCGAGGTTTTACACCTGAAGCTATTAGCTTATTTTTGAAGTTTGATTGAATCTAATTCTTCAAATTTACTTTATGAGTGGCTTTTTTGAAGACATTTGCCATTTCCAGTGATCTCCTCTGTGATTTCTCCCAGTTGTTATGCAATTTCCTTATAGTGAAGTGGCCACAATCTGGAGCAAAAACTTGTAAGTGGATGCAAAACTCTTTGACTGTTATCAGGGCTAAGTGATGGGGACATAGCATAGGTTCCTGGAACCCACATTTGGTAGCACTAACTAGGCACTCATTTACAGAGGTTTTTTCACTATTAGTACTGGATGGATACCAAAGCTGGACCAACTCTGACAACACTGCTGTCCCCATGGTTGTAGTACTTGACCCACTTGCCCCTACTTCTACCTTCCTTTACCTCCTACTCCTGCTTCCCTAATGCCGTGCTAGTACTTTGTGGGGTCTAGTACAGAGCTGTGCATGGAATTAAGATAAATGGCAGGAACTAACATTGGTGACACCAGCTCCCTGGTCAATCCATGATTGCAATGTATCAGCTGATGCTTCGATGTCAAGGAGGTTTTTATTTTGTGAAGATACACTAAACACTTTATTCCTCTGCATTTTTGAGAAGTTGTGTTTTTTTCTCTCTTCTTCTCAGCATGAATGCTGAGGTATAAGCATGAGGGTGCAGAGAAAAATCTTTTATTCTTACTGGTTGTAAATTATTTTAAATCACTATTTTAATGCTTATCTCTAAGGAAGAGTTGAGGGAAAATCTGTGTCCTGTGTGTCAATGAAAGCTGTCTTCCAAGCTACATCAGGGTATCTGACTTAGCAAATACTCTTCTTGTTGAGTAGCATGTGTCACATCAAATGATGGTAGAAGGAGATCCTCTCTTTGAATATATACAGGTCACCTGGCACGAATTGTCTCTTCCTCACAGAACACTGTCATTTTGTAAAAGCTGGCTGTAGATTATGTTTAGGACATCATCATTCTCCTCTTTAAAAGGATCTAAAAAATTAAAGCTGTATATTATTAAGCGGTTAGTTGCAATAGCTGCATATGAGATGGGCCCACCCTTCATGAAGGCTAGGGTGTCTTGTGCTATTGATTGTTTGATTACTGCTCTTAAGGATATTTACTTTAACACCGGACTCAGGCTTAAGTATAAGATTAAGTGCTTCTATTCCCTCATCCACCAGATTGCCATAGTTGGAGAGCTGAGCTATCCTATTCCTTTGGGTATATCTGAACAAAACAAGAAACCTTCCCCCACTCTGTACAGACAGATGATCTTTCTGCTTTTTGTTAAACAGATACCCTTTTCCAAAATGCTAATTAACTATATATCTGTCTTGCCTTTCACAGACAATTCAGAGTTTTTTCTGGCACTTGAAAAGCATAAGTGAAGAAGACTTTTAAAGAGAAGCCTCTGAGAAGGGTTTATTATTTTGGGTAAAGTACAAAACATGAACACAGTTACATGGGTATGATTTTGCTTAGAAGTGAATCAGATTCAGCTAGTTCATAGTACTGTGGTGTAAAACAAGGCCTCTTTGGAAACACATCTGTGTATGAAATGTTTTCCAGATTTGGTGTATGCTCTCTTTCTGTAGATTTCCTTAAGAATCACATAGAAACTACTCTGTCAATAGTATACTGTAAAGTTTTCCAGTCATCAGTCTGTGATCTGTCTCTAAAGATTTACCTAAAAAAGCTTCAGCAAGTCCTCATTTGGTATGGATGAGCCCATATGACATTGCTAGAGGCCCAAAAATTGTGGTAGATTTCAATCAGTGCAGTCCTTATGAAGATTTAAAGCTGGTTTTGTCAATTTTATTTTTTTTTTTACAAAGGCTTACTTACATTTTCTTTCTCATTGACAAGATAAATTTATTATTCTGTGCCATGTCTCTGACATTCAAAATATGAGATACACTTGCACTGTCCCATTCTGCAGTTGGCTTTGAATATTTGTATAAAAATGCTGCTTTTTATTAGTATAGTTGCTACTCCTGAAATAAACAAGGTGCAGCAGGAGTATTTAATTTCTTTCACTGGTTTCATTTATGCCACCTTAAACCTGTGTAAAATCTTCTGATGACAGATATCACAGGATATTTTTCTAGTTCAAAAACTTGTTTTATGTGTAAGCCAGTCTTATTACATTACTGCTATCAGTTCTCCAATAAATTCCAAGGCTGTCTGGGTTTAGCTGTATTGCAATCTTAATAATCCTTCCTGGGAAGCTGAGATGTTTTTCAATATGGCATTGAAAAAACTGTAATGAAAATATCTATGTTTGAACAAGTTCAATTAACAATTTTTTTGCTTTAGCCTCAGTCTCTGCAGCAAGTGGAAAGCTTTATTTTTTATTGTAAGATAAACAAATATATGAAAATAAAAAATCCAGCAACCCCCTGCCTACCAATCCCTTTCTTTAAAACCTATTCAGCTAGATAGCTATCTTTACATTAGCCAGTGCCCTGTGTTTCCCTGTTCAGCATACATGCCTCAGCAACTTTGATATTATGTCCAAGAAAAACTAAGTGAGAAACCACCATTTTAGGGAATCAAAGCAAATTTCCACAGAGGACAAAAGTGCAACATTGCCAACCAAGCTTTTTCTCTATTGTTGCTACTGCATCATCCATGTGCTATTTGTGTATGGAGTTTAAAATGAGTAAAAGCCATGCAACAGTAGTTCCCATTCTGTCATTTACTATGAGGGTTATGAGGCACTGGAGCAGGTTGCACAGAGATGTTGTGGATGCTTCTCCTCTGGAAGTGTTCAAGGCCTGATGGATGGGGCCTTGAGCAACCTGGTCTAGTGAAAGGTATCCCTGCCCATGGCAGAGGTGTTGAAACTAGGCAGACTTTAACATCACTTCCAACCCAAATCATTCTAGCATTCTATGATTGTAGAATTCAACTCATCAGCCACCCACACGTAGAAGCAATAGTCCTCATAATGCTACCTCTTAAACATCACTTCTTATTAGTGCCTAACAGTACAGTATATAAATATGAATTATTATAAATTAGGCTGGTTATAAAAAAATGTGCCTTAAGAACTTTAAGAAGGTAATTAGAAACAACTAAATAGGAAAGTTTATTTTCTTATTCTTTCTCTGTCTATGAACAACTTCAAATAGATAGATAGAGAAATAGGAAAGATGAAAGAATAAAATTCATTTTAAGATTCCTGCATATCATGCATGTGAACATACTGTGATGGTGCAGTTCTACTAGCTCTGAAACTTTTTCCTTTTGAAGACTGTGACATTTTACTATTATGTAGAACATCGTGGATCAAAACTTTTCTATTTCAGTTTACAATTTTACACAGTTATCAAATATTTGCACTTTTTGTAGAATAAATATTTTTAGCATCAAAACCAGCTTTAATAGAAAAAATATTCAGCAAGGTCTCTATTAAGAATAGGAGTCCAAGTAGAAGGTTCTTACGTGCAAACATTTCTAACGCTTGGCCAATATTTCAAATATTAAGGGTAATTCAAGCATTTTAAATCTTTATTATCCTTTCTTCAGACATTATCATCTCCAAATAATAATTCAATATTTATTTTAAAATTACTTTTTAAACTGCTTTTGACAACATTATCATGTCTGCAAATTCACTGAAAGTAGTAGCAGATTATGCCTAAAAATACAATAATGAGTGCATTCACTAAGTATGAACTATGCTTTTTATCAACAGATTCGATAACCATTGCTTAAGTTATGAGGAGAGATGATTTTACACAGCAGACACAATCCCTTCCTCAAGCTGACTACAGCATGATGTGGTGGAAGTGCACCATCTTCTGGCAATAGAAAAGCACTTTTTAAAATCATGGGAAAGAAAGTCTTTGTGTGACAAAAAAATCAGGAACACTCCCTAGATACATCAGGATTTTTTTTTCCTTAAAGTGTCGTGAAGTTTTTCTTTTTCTCTTCCATAGGAAATTGCATATGGAGAAAATAATCTGGGTTTTTCTAATAAAATACATTGCCAATTAGCAGTATACTTTTTAGCTGACGAGCTTAAAAGATTAAACTTGCATTGCTCAAATAACTGGAAGTCAGAATAGACAGGTGGTAGTTCTCTGATGAAAACTTCTATTAGGAAATTGGCTTTTTTGTTTTGTCTTGTTTTATAAACCACATTATGAAGAGCAACACTGAACATGGTTGTTTACAAGCCATTTTGCAAAATGATTATTTACTTCATCCTGAAAGAGAGAGATATTATGCCAAAACTTATAGCTAAATATTATATTTAGAGGATTGCAAAACTATAATTGAACCATGGTAAACTGATGGCCTTTGCAGAGAGTTTTAATGCTCCTGCTGAAGTCCACCAGCACAGTCACTGAGAAATGCTGTTCATTTCTCTGAGACCTTCATAGCCTAATGCTGCCACATTCTGCTTTCTGTAAGGGTTTGGGTAACCACATCAATCCCAAGAATTGGAGCTACAGCCAGGAGGACATATTGTGCACTGGCTCCATTCAGCTGATGGCCCCTATTTCCCCCAGCCTTCCTTTTGTAACCTACATTGTTAAGCAAGCAATTCCTACCTCCTTTCATGTGCCTCACCAGATACAAACCAGACAGGTTTTGATTTTCCAAACCTCATACCTGCACCTACATGCTCAAACAATCTGTTTGTATTCTGCCCACGTTGTCAACAGCTGACAAAGGAATAGGTCAGGATTTGTTCTGGAGGTGGACAGAAGGGGCCTTCGGACTTGGGGTGAGAAACAGAGTGCAGCAGACAAATGTGCTCACCTCTGTGAATCATAGAATCAGAATGGTTTGGGTGGGAAGGGACCCTTAGAGATCATCTAGAGCCAGGGAGATTTTTAACTAGATTGGATTGCGCAAAGCCCCATCCAACCTGAACTTGAATAGATCCAGGAATATGATATCACATATTCTCTTGGCAGCATCTTGCTATCGCATCACCCTCACCCTAACAAATGCCTCCTTCTGTCCAATCTAAATCAACCCTCTTTCACTGTCTCTGGTTCTATTTATATAGACCTCTGTAGAAGGTGTATCTCCGTCTTCCTCATAAGCTCATATTCTGAAAGGCCAAAATAAGGTGGCTCCAGAGCCTTGTTTTCTCCAGGCTGAATAACCTCAGCTTTTCAGGTGGTTGTTTCTGTTGTGAGAGTTTTTTTCCCTCCATTCCTATTAACATGAATTCTTTTCCAAAACCCATTCTTTGTGTTTCAGAGAACAGGTGCTTCCTACTGTTGACATTACCTTGAAGATAGACACATCAACAAGGGTAGGCAAAGCAAAATTAGAAAAAGAAAGAAAACTGGTCAAAATTGTCATGGAAACAGAAGAACTTGCTAATAAGGCCTCCTGCTGTAGCTTCAAAGGGAGAGAAAGGAAAAAGGTCCCTGTTTTGCACCAGAGATATGTATTTATACTGAGTGGGTTTGTGTGTATGACATGTTCTTGTGTGTTTTTCTGAAGGAGTGGGAATGTCAGTACATTAGTATGCATCTATGGCTAGTGTGAGAGCGTGAATATATCAGTGTATGTGTGTGAGAGTGATTACACATGTGATTGCTAGAGTGTGGGTGTGTGTCTGTGTTTATGTAAGGTGAAGTGCTAAGTCCTTCACCTGGGTCACAACAACTCTGTGCAGTGCTACAGGTTTGTGGAAGAGTGGCTGGATAGCAGCCCACAAAAAAAAAAAGAACCTGGGGGTGCTCTTTGAGAGCCTGCTGAACATGAGCTGATAGTGTGCCATGAAAGCCAGTGGCATAAACAGCACAACCCAAAGTGCTTCTCCAAGTCATGTTTATACATGTACTGTAGGAACTTCACCTGTTTCCACAGTGAGCAGGGCTTTTGCTTGGGCAGGGCCAGTCAGCCGGCAGATCCTCTAGTGTTAATTCGCCTGCCAGGTTTCCTCATATCAGTACCCTAAAGACATCTTTCTCTGTACCATAAAGGGTTTAGCCATCTGGCTTCTCTGGCTGTGGTGCTATAAAAAAGCTCACTCTTATGTTCCCAGTCCAGATCCATTTGAGCAACTTCAGTTCTAGCACCCTGATTGTCCTGGTTTTGATTGAGACAGAGGTGGTTTTTTTAGTAACTTAGTAGCCTCGAGTGGTTGGGTTTTTTGATTTATTATGAGAATAATGTTGATAACACATTGATGTTTTGGCTGTTCTTAAGTAGTGCTTCCCCTAAGTCAAGGACTTTTCAGTTTTCCATGCTCTGCTAGTGAGGAGCTGTACAAGGAAGCAGGGAGGAAGCATAGCTAGGACAGCAGACCTGAACCAGCCAAAGGGATATTCCATACCATAGAATGTAATGCCCAGTATTTTAACTGGAATAGTTACCCAGAAGGGACTGATTGCTGCATGAGGATGGCCATCTGTCAGTGGGTAGTGAGGAACTGCATTGTGCCTCACTTGTTCCTCTATGATTCTGTTACTCTCTATCTGTCTTCTTATTGTGGCAATTATTTTTATTATTAGCATATTTAGCATCATTATAATTGTTTTGTTTCAATTATTATTTCTTTCTTAACCTATGAGGTTAACCTTTTCTGTGTGATTCTCTTCCCCACTGAGGGTGGTGGTGGTTGTGGAGTTAGCAAGCTGCTGGTATGTAGGTGCCAGCTGGGATTAAACTATGACCATCCTTGTTTGGCACCCAACTTGGAGCACTAAGAGTTGAGATAATGATAGTTCTGACCACAGAGAGTTAAAACAAGGGTGGTTATAAACATTGTGTTAGTTTAATAGTTGCAGATCATCGTATTTCTTTGCTCTCAAAGTTCCTGTGTGTGTGTGTGTGTGTGCTCAGGAGTGCGTTATATAATCTTGTTCTTGCTGCATGTGTTCTCTGTGGTGATATTTATGGAGACTGGGCTATTACCATTGTTGTTCTTTGCGGTATTGGATTGCAGTATGACAGAACCGCGGGTCAGGAACGGACTCTGCTCTGTCCCTTCGGCGTTTCCGAATTCTCCATGCTTCGGTCGCCATCTGGTGGGAATTGTCAATAACTACACACCTTGCCGTCCCCCTGGAAAAGAAATATCCTCCACCATTTTTTTTCCTTCAACCTTTCCTTCATTCCTAATTCTATGTGAGCCCTCCAGCCCTCTAGGTTGGTTGCAGTAGCATTTGCGGATTTTAGGGATTTAGGCTGTAGAATCATAGAGTGGGCTGATTTAGAAGGGACTTTAAATATCATTTAGTTCCAACACATCTGCCACGGGCAAGGACACCTTTGACTAGATCTGGTTGCTCACGGCTCCATCCAACTTGGCCTTGAACACTTCCAGGAATGGAGCAACCACAACTTCTCTGGGCAACCTGTTTGAGTGCTTCACCACACTCTAAGTAAAGAATTTCTTCCTAAAATATAAGCTAAACCTGCCTTCTCTCAGTTTAAAACCATTGCCACTTGTCCTATTGCTATCTGCTGTATAAATAGTCGATTTCCATCTTGCTTATAAGCCTCCATAAGGTCCCCGAAGCCTTCTCTTCTCAGTGCTGAACAAACCCGGCTCTCTCAGCTTGTTTTTACAGGAGAGGTGCTCCATACCTCTGAATATTGTCTGAGTACATCTGAAACCAACATTTTGCTGGGGATCAAAACAGGTTTACATGTAGTTGAAGTCTTGTTGAGAGTTAAACAACTGCTGATGAGCACCCAAAACCCCATGAAAAGCACTGATGTTTGAAAGAAGTGTAGAGGGACTCACATTCCAACAGGAACTGCAGCTACTCAAACCTCAATGACAGGCATTGCAGTTGCTTCAGTCCCTGCAACAACCACCATAACCACCCAACTCCAGTAACAGGCACTGCAACTACTCAAATTCTAGTGACAAGCACTGATTCTAGTCAAACTTAGATACTTTAGCCCCTTTGATGATTATGATGGCTACTTACATCCTAGTGACAGATATTGCAGCCAGTGATACTTCAACAGTGTTAAATGTAGATGAACCAGAAAACCACCCTGTGCTGGTATCAGTTGCTGCTATACACAAGAAGAAATGCACACAAAAGTCATCCCATAAAGCAGTATAAGGATGATGAAGACGGCAAAGAGTTCATTACAGGAACATGAGGAAAACTCAGAATGTGAGGTTAGCACCAGTCGATCCTAATCCCCGAGTGAACAGCAGGAGATACAAAAAGATTTCAGCCATCATCCAGGTGAGCTTATTACCACCTAGCTGCTCCAATGCTGGAATAATGAGAATAGCAGTTTGGAATTAGAGGGTAGGGAGGCCAAGCAGCTGGGACATTTCCAGGGAAGCAGGCATTTACAAAGCTATTGGAAAAATGACATAAGTCTTCAGCCTCCAGAGAAAACTCCTGTCAGGTGTGAGTGAAAGATATCCCTACAAGGAAGACAATACATGTTACCTAGGTAAATGGATTGCAGTAGAGAAAGATATCCAATATCAGAGAGAATTAGCTGTGGAAATGCCGATCTGTTATGAGCCGAATGATGTGCACTTATCCAAAGCTCCAGATGAAGTTCAGTGCCTACTGCCTACAACCCATGTGGCGGAAATTTTTAAAGAGTACATCATCAGTGCACAACTCATTGGCAGCGCTCTGCTGGAAAGATGATAGGTGCCCCATACAGTGGATGCTTTAGTTAGCCAAGTCCAGGAATATGAAGACAATGGGCAACTAAGAAAACCCAGGTATAGTGAGAAGAACAAGGAACTGACGTGTGTACTAGACCCAGTTGTCCGTCTTTCAAATATTAATGCTGTTCTGAGTACAGGATATATTTTTGAGGTGCACGAACATGGTCCCAGACAGGAACTATACACCTGCATTTGGGAGAACATACATACCTCCACACAAAAATGCCACTCCAGCATTGGCAGGTTTCATTTTGAACTTGTTTAGTGGATGCTACAGCAGGACCTCTCCCAATCACCTATGAAAGGTCTTGGGAATCCCAGGAGTCCCCCACTGACTGGAATGTCACCAGCATTTTTCCTGTTTACAGGGAGAGTATGATGGAAAACTAGGGAAACTGCAGACATGTTAGTCTGACCTCTGACCTGGAAAAATTATGGATAAGATCATATTGGGTACTACTGAAAGACATTTAACATGAAACTTATATAGATATACATTCTACTATTCTAACAGAGTTTCCAGTGGCAAAACTTATTTGCAGAAACCATTTAGTGCAGAATCATTCCTTTGTTAATGTGAATATGTAAAATAATGAAGGCAAATTTTGCTTTTATTATTTTAACTAATGAGTTTCTTGTGAAGATAGTACAGCTGTGTTCATGTGAGATTAGAATTAGCCCCATTAGAATCCAATGGAGAGGATGCTTTATTAGAGGAATGACCCTAACTCTTTGGATGTATTGCCTGAGCAATTGATTGTGCTGACCACACTGAGAAGTGTTAGCGAGTTCTTTAATATCCTCAAATTGAAACAATCCAAACTGTCCAGATTTGTTAATTTTATTTTGAGAATTGAAAGATAAAAGAGGTATGATACCAGTGGCCTGTTTACTCTTTATTCTTATTTCAGCTGTATTGAGGCCTTGACATTCAAGCATAGATTTATACAGTATTTGAGTCGAAAGCTCTTTAGCTCACTGAAACCTCCCAGTACTTCCACAATCTAAATGATTATTTTAGTAATCCCAATCCTTAATGCCCAGATATAAGGACTACTGTGGAGGAGTACTGTGAATGGATATGGGATTTCATGTCAAAACACAGGTTGCTTGTTCTGCTTTTGTCCTTGTCCATATTCCTGTCTTTTTTTATCTTTTTTCCTTTTCTTTTGTCCTCCTCAACACAGATTGAAAAGATTAATGAAAAAGGGCTCATATTGGACCTGATTCTTTTATACCTAAATATCTCATCAAATTATTTTGCTCTTCAGGAAAAACACATTCTGTCATCATGTTGTCATCATTTTTGCTCAGCTGAATGGTCTAGAATAGATTCAGAGAAAAAGGCATCACAACACTATTTTTCCAGAACATTCTTCAGCACAATATGAAATCTAATGAGTAATATATACTAATTAGTGAGTTTCTACTGTAAGTAGCTCTGTACTGAATAGAGGAGTATAATGAAATGTTTTGCTGTCACTTATCAAGTAGTTGAAGGATAATCTAACCATTCATGACAACAGTGGGACTTGGAGGAGTGATGTTCTTGATTTAACTCACTTTTAGCCACTTTCTTCTGTGATGTGATAGGATGGCTGGGGTGTTTTCTTCAAAAGGTTTTCAGAATTTTTATAATCGAGGAATTTTGATTGTAGTAGACAGCTATTCTGCTATCAGACAGAGACTGAACAGAAACCATATTTACTCCCAGATGTTTCACTTGGCCCATTAAATAGGATGTAAATGGTCTGTAGAAATTTGAGAAATTTTCCTCCAAAAGCTTAGAATAAATTTAATGTTAACAAATTACTGCACTGAAAAGTATTGGTAGAGATAACCTAAGATACTTTGTGTACAAACTTTCAAAAATGACCATTTTGTGTTCCGCTGTCTTGAAATACTCCTTTCTCATAGCACCTGAAAAATGCTTTAGAAACACATCACTTTAGAGGTGCAGATCAAGTGACTTGTGATACAGCAAGCTGGGAGAAACTGTGCTGCTGTACAGATACTCCCTCTTATTGGCAAGAGTGATACCAGCTGCATTAGTGACATTCTGCAAACACACCTTTTCCCAAACTGTCAGCCAACCTTAAATGGTTTATTCCAAACCCTGATGTGTTTTGGTTACCAAGAGCATAACAGTTATTAAAAAGACTCCTGCTGCTGCACTTTTAGTATTGCCTAATGTTGTAAAAGTCATGTATTTATTTGCCAGAATTTCCTGTAAGTAAGTAGGTAGGAAAATGAACTGCATTGATTTGAATTAATATTCTCCAGGTTGGAGAAAACTGGTAACAAACACTAAAATTATTTCCATACTACATTAGCATACAAATATATGCATGGGGACATGTATCACTATTGAAATTCTGGTCTGCTCTACTGTGCTAGAAAGACTGTGTATACATATTACATCAGACAGGCAAACTGTGAGTTTCCCTACCTGTCTGGAATGGCATTCTGGAATGATGATACGCGTATTACATGTCTCAACTGTATCACGGTATCATTCCTGACAGTGCTCAAGAGCATTTTCTTATGACACCTATAAAACCCAAAAAGAGTAACAACAATAAAAACTGTAAGAGATGAAGTTCTGAAGATCCTCCAGGGTACACTTACACAGGTTGTAATAGAAGGTAAGAAATAAAATAAAGGCAGTCAACAGTTATGAGGTTTATATAAATATGATAGTTACATAGAAAAGCCTTGTATTACAGTGGCAGTTTTGATATATAAATACATGTGAAATAAACAGCTACATGCTTTATTATAGAATGAAAATATGTAATAAAAAAGGTTGTTTCTGTGAAAAAGTGAGATTCTCCATACTAAATTTTATTAGAGTCAATATTCAGGGTGTCAGAGTAACTGGAGGAAATTAGTGTTTCTCCTTCTAAGGTCTTGGAGCACAGCCATTCAGGCTTCAGTGGGAAAAGTTATGGAAGCTAAATGCAGGCTGGCTGGTATAAAAAAAAAGGTGGCAGAGGATTATAAATACTTGTTTTGCTCATAGAGGTGCTTTCAGAATCTTGTTACTGACAGCAAAACAGTTTTAAATGGAGACTCAGCTATCAGTAATACTCCACTTCTGCCTTAGTCCAGTCATTCAGAGGAAAGTAAGCCTTCCANTTTTTTTTTTTTAAATTTAGTTGTGTATGGAACAACAGAAGTAACACTGTCCTTTCAGAAGGCTGCGATTATAGAAGCCTTAGGCAACTAGGTTGCTGCTCTAAAATCTCAAAGAATGATTGTGATTATCTGTATACCATCTAACCTCTCAAGGAAATCTAAATTCTATTTTTGAAAACCAGTTTGCTGTGCTGTCTAACAGTGACCTTGGCCAGTATAAATACTAGGGGCAGGGATCTGCATGTAGGCACAAACTAATTCTTCAACAGAGTGGGATGGGAAGAATGAAAAATTGATTTTTTTTTTTCTGGATCTTGCTCCCAGGATTTTTTTTTCTTATAATAAAACCCACAAAAAAGGTTTATAAAGACCACTTTCAACAGGAACCATGGCTATGAATTTCCCTTTCAGGAATCCCTCTTTTTACAAGAGAGATGGATGTTAGCTTTCTTCAGAGCAGCTTATACCTTGCTATAAGATAACTAAAAAAGAAGTGCTATGACTGCCCTGTCCAGCTCATGAAAAACTGCTGAACATGACCTTAAATGTAAAAGAAACAGTCTTTTCCTTCCTGTGCTTTCCTGCACAAGAGGATTCTTAATTCAAACTCCTGAGACCTTTCTGCTGCTCTTGGTGATGCACTTTTTTTGTTGTAGATTTACAGCTTTTTTGGTTTTGTTTGCTCATCTCACCCAGGAGTGCACAGCCCTTCTGATGTCCCACAGAGGTGGCCATGTCTCTGTATGTTGCTCTAAAGGGACACCATCCTCCTCTAAGCACTGTATCATCATTCCTGCCTTTGACTTCTCTGAGTGTTTAATGAGTAATAAGTTAAATGCAGGTTGGAGAGACCTTAAAACACCCCAAAAATACCATGAGTTTCTTTCTGGTAACTTGTACAATGCACAGAACAGATTCTTATTTTGATAGCTGGAGGAAGCAAGGCACATATCTAGCCTGTCTTTAAACCTTCTGACCTTTAAAACTGCTTAAATCTCTAAAAGACTGGGATAAACTATTATAGCGCATGAGGATATGAAGGTATTACCTGATTCAGTGTTCTGCTGCTTATGATTTTCCCATCACCACAGCTGTTCTTGCAGATAGCTAGAGCTATTGGTGCTATTAAAACTATATGGAATGGTTAAAAATCTACAGTATTTAATTTCATTCTCTTTTCTGATGCTGAGACTAAATACATTCACATAGGCAGAGGCTACTGAGAAAAACCATTATGAAAATTTTATTAAATATTTTTAATAGCATGTTAATTTATAAGAAAACATACTGAAAAACCACAAGCCACCAATGTCAGTAATTACTGACTAGATAAGGCACTCATAAGGAGTCACAAGTTTTTAATGTTTTTATAAACTCTGATTAAATGAATTTTGACTGAATGAAATTAGGAATGCCTTTGTGCTAAAATATTTTATCAAAGATTTTCAAGATGAAGTAGAGGAGGCTTTAGTTTTACTTCTTTATTAATTAGCAATTAGTAGTAAAGGTTATTAATTATTGGATGTTATATAAAATTCTAGTAAAATGAACTGTGTAACAACTTCCAGTATTTCATAGTCAGATCAATTTTTCTGTCTACTGGGAGGGGATAGTTTAGATCCATGAGAGGAGAAATCTATAACTCAGCATCCAGAAATGTATGGAATAATAAAAGGCAAAAGGTCTTTAGATTCCTTAAAGAGCTGAGAGCCATACCATATAGCAAATGTTGCATACAGGTTGGATATAACTTGCAAGGGACAGAGCAATGCTCATGTTTGTCTGCAAAGAGATCAATGGCAAAGTATGGTTAATATTTTAAATTTGCAGACGTATTGCTCCTTAATATTACACTTCACAAGTCAGCTTAAAACTGTCTTCAGTAATTTTCTGGCAACTGCCACAAGCACAATTTTCAACTTGTGCATTTCCAAAGCCATGACATATTTTCACTTCAAGCCTACTGCCACCACTGAAAAGAGAAACAAATGGAAAGAGGAGAACACTGGCCAATAAAGGTAGCATAAAAAATAGTCCTTGTTAAATCAAAGTCCTTTAAAATAGTATTCTTGCATTACAAGCTTGCACTTTTCTTTAACAACTGAGAATTGATTTCAGAGTAGATCCTCTTGCCTATTTAAAATCACAACTCGCATAAATTGCCCATTGCAATTAAAACAGTTGAGCACTCGAGTGACTCCGGCACTGCAGAAAAGAGACATTCATGTTCTCTATAGGCATATTGTTTGCACTGTCAGGGGATACAACTTTGCTCCAGAAATCATTGGTGGGAACAGTCCTAGTGTAGTCACAAGGAAACAACTTTGACACCTTGCACAGAACAAAGACATGGATTAGGAGGCCTGAGACGTTTTTACATCAATGGCATTCTTAAACCAAGGCTGTGCTACAGACTTCTGCTGGCATGTTGGCCAATGGTGTGAAATGAATTATCATCAGTGTGTTTTAGGAAAGAAATGGCTAAAACAAATTAAAATGCTAAAATTTTTTTTTTTTATACAAAATGCATCTTCATCAGAACTGATAGGCTGCTATTATATTCCACTGGCCATCTAAATTCTCTGAAAAATGGACATGATCTCATGCTTTTTACTCATGAATGTACTGTATCTTCTAAAAGCATCTCACTTCAACACCTGTAGGTCTGGGAGGAGGTGAGCAGACAAACATATCAAAATACCCTTGGAATTTTTGCTTGTACCTTACATGCTGTGATTTGGAATCCAAATACTATGGCACCTCAAGCCTTATAAAAATGCTGAGTACTGTATTTTGATCTCTCCAGGCCAATTATAAATCAGTTTATGAAGTTAAAGATTTGATACATTTTCTCCCATGTGTACATTTAATATTAATATGTCTGATTTTCCTACCCATGCCCTCCCTTTTGGCTTTTTGCAGTTTGTAATTAAGTACTGTAATGCTCCCTTTGTAAGGGCCAATAAAGAAAATTTTACTGCAAGTGTAGCTTGGGGAAGGTCACTACTACTATACCCACAAATGTAATTAGAAAGTTTAATCTTTTTCTCTTTCTACATTCATCCATTGAGTCATTAAGAAATGTCTTTGAAATTGTGAATTCTCTTTTATTTTCTTACAGAAATTTACAGGAATTTAAGTACTGATTTTACAGTCGGCATTGTACCAAGCAGATTTTCAGAAGCAGAACTAGAACCCCCTTCTTTCCTTTTTAAAACTAACAAGTCTGTAATGCTAGATAAAATATTTCTACAGAAAATAAGTAAAATTCCCTTGTATTTTACATGCCACATATTTACTAACTATGCCACTCAATTCTTTCTATTGGAAGGAAGGAGGACCCTTCAGAGAGACGTAGATTGGTTGGATAGTTAGGCAGTATCCAATAAGATGAAATTCACTTAGTCTAAGTGCCGAGTCCTGCATTTTGGCCGCAAAAACCCCCTGCAATGTTATAAGCTGGGGGCAGAGTGGCTGGACAGTGCTCAGGTAGAAAGGGACCTGGGGGTACTGGTCGACAGCCAGCTTAACATGAGCCAGCAGTGTGCCCTGGTGGCCAAGAAGGCCAATGGCATCCTGGCCTGCATTAGGAACGGTGTGGCCAGCAGGAGCAGGGAGGTCATTCTGCCTCTGTACTCGGCACTGGTGAGACCGCACCTTGAGTACTGTGTCCAGTTCTGGGCCCCTCAGTTTAGGAAGGACGTGGAGATGGTTGACCGCATCCAGAGGAGAGCAACGGGGCTGGTGAGGGGCTTGGAGCACAAGCCCTATGAGGAAAGATTGAGGGAGTTGGAACTATTTAGCCTGGAGAAAAGGAGGCTCAGAGGTGACCTTATCACTCTCTACAACTTCCTGAAAGGAGGTTGTAGTCAGGTGGGGGTTGGTCTCTTCCACCGGGCAGCAACTGACAGAAAGAGAGGACACAGTCTCAATCTGCATCAAGGGAGGTATAGGTTAGATATTAGGAAGAAGTGTTTTACAGAAAGAGTAATAAAGTTTTGGAATAGTCTGCCCGGGGAGGTGGTGGAGTCACCCTCCCTGGATGTGTTTAAAAAAAGGCTGGACGTGGCACTTGGTGACATGGTCTAGTCTAGTCGAGGTGTTAGGGCAAGGGTTGGACTAGATGATCTTGCAGGTCTCTTTTCAACCTAGTGATTCTGTGATTCTATTGTCAGTTTTACCTCGGGATTTCCCAGCTTGGGTTTACTGATGAAGTGGGTCAGACTTCTTTTCTTCCTTCCTCCCTCCTTTCCCCTCTCTCTCTCTCACTCCCTTTCTCCCTCTCTCCCACCATAAGTTTTATAACTGAACTGGTATTCAACTGTTAGTGTTCAGCAAAACCAGGTACTTTGCTGTGCTGCCAAAATCAGTGTTTGTTTCTAGGGGCTTTCCTAGCTTTTGATCCTCAGCAATATGGGATACATCTATGTCCAGGTTTAACAGGGAGATATCTAGTTAAAATACTCTATGAAATAAGTAACAAGCAGTTATCTGAGTCATGGCCCATTTTCTATTACTAATTCACACTCTAACTTACTGCAGACTTCATTTGAGTCTAGGGTCGTTAACACAGCTTGATAATTATGGACTCAATACATTTTGGTGCCTTAAGTGCTTTGGTAGTCTATTGCAATGTAAAAAGTAATTTTATCTTTCATTAAGAACTTTTAAATGCTTGTGTTTCTTCTGCTAAAATCTTCATGATGATTTTTAGAACAGTGGTTTTCTGAGAGTGTGTTTTCACCACTAGAGGGTAGAGAAATATAGCATTGGCTAGCAAGTAAAAATGCCTTGGAAAATAACATGTAAAAGTTCCTCGACCTGCAAGGAAAATAACTTCATTGCTGTTAGGATCTAGAGGCTCCTCCGTCGTTTCTTTCACCATAACTGTTCAGGTGATCTAAATTTAGCATATTACAGTTCCCAGACAAGAGGTGAATCAGACACTGATAATTACCTTTATTGTTTGCAAAGAGTCCTGTGTTTAAATATCAGGGTCCACTTTGACATGAGTGTGAAGTTTGCAACACTAAGCCCATGTATTCTCTAGAGCTGGAGAGCTGAAGACTGTCTATATGTTAGGTAGCCTAAGCTACTTATGAAAGTACACAAATGCTTTAATAAGCTTGCTTTTGTAATTCTTGTGGAATTTTTGATGAGTGCTTGTTCTCTGAATCTTTGCTGTGTGATCCAAAACTCTCATGATCATGATAGCCATTTTTGTGATGTGTTTTAAAATTATCTGAGAGAATTTATCCGTATGCAAAATATCCCAACATCTGGGAATAGGTAGGTGTTTAAAATGAAATTTTGTTGGTTTCAAATCATTTAGTAATATAATTAAAATATGTTATATGGTGCAGTATATCACTGCAGCATCTCAAGGTTATACTCAACTTCTTGGTTAAACTCAACTTCTTGGTTAAACTTATCTGAAGGTTTATGCACTTTAGGTAAAGCATCTGTAAGTTATAATCTGGATAACTAAATTCTAAGACAACTTCTTTTGAATGCAAACAGCAGAAACAAAATGTATAAAATGGAGGATGGTTATGTACTTTTGCCACTCAGAAGATTTTTCTAACATAAACCAATAAAATTTATGCTATACTCAGAACAACCACAGGTCACAACATTTTGCAGCAGATAGCTCAGATACTTTTGAATGGATTCCTTAACTCTTCAGAGGTGTGAATGCTGTACAAGGCTTTAGGTTGGACTTGAAGTTCAGGGTTGGACCCAGATTTGAGGGTTCTGTGTGATTTTTCCTATATTTGCTCTAGATTTTTTTCCTCTCTTTTCTATTTCCTCTCATATTTTTTTTTTCTTCCATGGAGTAAAAGAACTGCTCAGAAAACATTTTCCTCTTCCAACAAGTCATTAATTGCTATCTAAGTTCTTAGCTAAGAAATTTTAGAAGCCAGTAAATCCTGTTTTAGATGGACTCCTATAACTTAAAGATAGAACAAGAATGCCTTAAATTATATGTAAGGTAAAAGAGAAAAATAAGAAAAATAAATCTTTTAACAAAGCTGAATTTATATATATATATGTTCTGAACAGATTTTGACTTCCTAAGAGTTTGCTAAAGACATTAGATGAAAAAAAACCACACTTTATTTAAAAAACATCTGTCGTAAAGAATTCCTCCTTGAAACAGTCATCTTTCATTGCCTTCTGCCATGCACATCAACAGCTTTGCTTCGGCTCAGGCTGAGACAAAGAAAAACAAAATGAGAACAGACACAGGCCCAGTGTGAATGAATAATCTGAAACCTGTTTATTCCTCACTCCTATCATAAAATCATTTAAATTGGAAAAGACCTCTAAGATCATCAAGCCCAACTGTTAATCCATCAGTGCCAAGTCCACTACTAAACCATGTCCCTAAGCCCCACATTTTCACATCTTTTTGATACTTCCAGGGTTGGGGACTCAAACACTTCCCAGGGCACTCTGTTCCAGTGCTTGGCCACCCATTTGGTGAATAAATTTTCCTAATATAAACTCTAAACTTCCTCCTTGCACAGGCTGTCTAATAGGAGTGAGGAGAAAGCCTTATCAGCCCAAACCTCTGTGCGTGGACCACAACTTATGTGTGGAGCACTACCTATGGCCAAAGCACCACCTATGGCCCTAGCACTTACAGCCCTGACTCCAAGTGCTCTGGAGAAGAAAGGGTGACTTTAACCTACCGCAGCTGTGGGGAAAGGCTTATTGCCACCTGCTGGGTCCAGTCAGCTGCACTGACACCAGCCTTGTTCCTGAAGCAGAGCCAGAGGAAAACAGTTGCTCTGTACCTGGTGTGCTAATGCTGTTGGAAATGAAGCAAAAGAGCATGACACTGAGGCTGATTGGGGAGGGATGTAAGAGTGTTTCTGGCTTCCTTGCAGTCTGAGCCTGTGGATAAGGACATGGACCCAGAGAAAGCTGATGATTTGCTCTATGTTGTGCTTGTTGAGGGGATGTGTTCACTGCAGGCATCATTTGAGTGATTGACATCTAGCTCACAGGGTACATGTTAGTCTATGCTTCAATTTTCTCATTAGTGTTATGTTCTTGACTTTGTCCTTCTTGTGTGGATGTGGACTCTAGAAGACACATTCTCTAATTCTCTGTACTGCAGCTTATGAGCTGATCCGTGTGCATTGTAGGTCGTGGTAGTAGGAAAAGTGCCCTTTCCTGAGAGTGTAAAAAACCTGTGGGAGATACTGGAGGACCAGAAATTTTCAGGCATAGCTCATCTATGACCTTCTTGTGAAGTGGGCAGCTTAGTTATGACCCAAACTTGTTGAGATAATTATGCAGAGAGATCACAGATTCTGTCTATATTGAACTGAATGCTGTATATTTGCTGTATACTCGGAGAGGTGGCAAAGGAAATCTTAGGCCTGATGCTATGCTTTTAAAACAAATACTGATAGTACCAGGGAAGTTTCAAAAAAGGAGAATGTTGATGTGATGGTGATGGTGGTGACCAAAATGCACAGGAAGCCTGACATTAGGAAGCTTGGATTAGCTGCATTACCTGCCAAACAAACTTGATGTTTTCCTTTGCAATTACTAGTTTGGATTGTCATGGTAACTACTGGATTAGAATCTACCTAGAGCTTTGAAAGCCTTAATATAATGTATAATAAATTCTAATTTAAAAAGTAAATTCTCCACAATACCAGTGAAGCACATATTAAATGGATTAAGGGTAGACTACCGCATATTACCAAAAAAGCAGTCTTTGGTGAGCAACTGTTATTCTAAGATCTGCCTTAGAACTAGTGCAGTTGACACTGTCTTTATGACTTGAAACAAAAAGTTACAGTTGAAAATTTGCTCCAAGGACTGAAGACAACTAAGTTATCATCAAGAGAAGTCAGTCCTACAATAGAATTTGGATTTCTCGATAAACTGAGTCCTTTTGACAAAAGCAGGGCATTCACACACTGGACTGCAAAAGGCAAGCTGTCAAGTTGGGAGTAGTGGCTGTGAAAAGGGCTAGTGACAGTGTCCTTTTAGCTTTGCCAGAATAATAAAGAAAAGATTATGTGATCATTGAGTTTGTATGCAGAAAAAAGGAGTAGCAGAGTGCAAGAAAGATATTTTCTGATACATTCTCAAAGAACTTAAAGAAATGGAAGAGGCACAGAAAAAGAATTTTAAAATCACAAAAAACCTTTTACAGTGAGATGCTTAAATAGCCTTGAATAAAAAATATACCAAGAGGTGACTTCTCACGAGTATGCAGGTTTCTTGGGAGGAGGGAGGAGGATAATGAATAGTAGAGTCACTAATAAATGAATGTTGCAAGACCTCATAAATACCAGTGGCTTGCAGAAGAATCTGAATAAATAACTACAAACAGGGAGGAAATAGGCCACCATTTTGATCTCAGGGTGGAGCAAACTATTGATGAAGGGATAGACTTCTCCCTTAACTTGTTCAGCTCAAGCTTGGATGCCTTACTGGTTTAATACAGAAATAAGTGGATGAAACCTAAAGTCTTTTGGTATTTTGCAGGTCAGATTAGATGATATAATGGTCCTTAATGACATACAATCCTATGAGTGTCTGAAAAGTCTGTTACTCAACATGTACTAGCAATTCAATGTAGAGAAGACAGTCTAGACTGAAGCATACATCAGGAATGAGTGTTTTTAAGCCATTTTGCAGTATTCTTTTAGTTAGGAAATAAAACTCACTGGTTCAGTACAGGAGAAAAGCCAAACTGGCCTTGAAGAGGGAGTGACCTTGGATCATTTGTCCTTGGCAAGCTTATAATGCCTAAATAACAAGTAAGGTGTTGTCTAGTCAGGGAGCAGTTGAAAGCTATTGATGCTTTTCTGAAATAGTCTCTATTTTGATCTTCCAACTTACTGTACTTTTTTCGGTCATGTTCTTGAGCAGATGAAAAAACAATTATGCCATATTTCTCATGCTAATACAAAATGTTCACTATTAAAACAGTGTATATTTTGTTCTCCATTCACAAAATCTACTCTCTCCCCATGATTAATTTTGCATGTTAGCAAAAATGTCTGCAGTTTTTGTTACAAGCACTTTTAATAATCTAGTGTAGAAAAATCATGGTCAATCTATTTTTCAAGGCCCTCCTGCAGCACTGAGCTTGTGTGATTTATGTGAACTTTAAATCCTGTTACATTCTTTATCTTTTTAAAATTATGTTGGCTGTAGCTTTAAGGGGTCACTCAAGAACAGGACATACTGACTTTATAAAAAGCAGTTCTCACGTTTTACAAGATGCAGTCAGGATTGCTGAATACCCAAATTCTGAGGGCCTAGAACTTTCTTAAGTTCTTTTTGTGGAATTCAATTTTTCCAGGGGTTATAAATCTAAATCCTTCATTTATTTTTGGTGTAAGTACTAGACTTATGCATGTAAATAGGGAAATTGACATAACCTTTCTGCCTTTCAATTGTCTGCAGATACAAAATGTAAGCACAGTTAGAGCTTTATGTATTGTGCTGATGTAAAGACATTGTACAAAGGGGCTTCATATTTCTTATGCTAATCCAGTTCTTATACTAATCCATATTTGCCCAGATTTGTGACTTTACTTAGGAATCTAATGGTCTGTGGATAAAATAATTCCCTGGCTTTCTTCCAAGCTCTGACTCCTCTAACTAACATTTCTTTCTGCAAGTTTCATGCAGTATATTCTTTAGGCAAATCTGGGTGCACAAACAGAAATGCAGACTGATGCCAGTGAGCCATTACAGTCCATCTGACATGGCTGAGCCATTTCACATGACTGCAAGTATCTGGTAGGTTATTATTGTAGACTCCAATCAATCCTCAAATTTAATGCTTGCAGATTTTAATGTCTGATTCTTTTCAGGCACCTGACTACATAAAACAGTTCAGTTGTCAAAGGCCAGGAGCTTTTGCACCTCCAGTTGGTATTAATGTGACAAAGCAAACTTTATGTAGTTTCAAAACAAGCCTTTGGTTTCTTTGCTATGAGGTTCACTGCAACGGTTTCTATCACAGCAATGATGCTATGAAAGAAAATTTACAAAGAAATCTCAAACAGTGATCTAGGGAAATCATATAAATGGTGTGATTGATTTAAACTCTGTCCTGAAATAAGGCTTGGTGAAAAAATAACAATGATCCCTCATGCACATCAGGTTCCTGTATTCCAACTGGTGCTTTTCCAGGTGCTTTGCTGTTTATTAATACTATTGAGTTGTAGCTCTCAGATCCTTGTGTGTTTTTGGTTTTTGTTTTGTTTCAGTTTTTGTTTTTGTTTTGTTTTGTTAGTAGCAAGGTAGGGGAAATGTATTAAATTGCAAGGTTGTTCTTGCTATTTAAGTGCATTACCATTATTCTTGTTGCAACCAAGCATGCAGAAAGCTATTTCATATTTTGGGAACAGGTACTCTCTGAATTCGAGTTTTTTTAACATGTCTTTTCAGGCTGAAAAGTATATAAGTGCATTCTACAAGGATTTGTGAAGATTGGCAATGGATACTAGGTGGAGAGAGGTGGTCATCAGTCTCTCAGTCAAGCTAATGTGGACAAGCGAATGATGGCACCTCTGTGCCTTATGTGTATGACCTTTTCTGGATGCACTATCTTTTCCCTGTTTCCAAGAAAGTTAGACCTGGAATGGTTTCCATTGCATGCTCTATGACATTAATTCTACTTTTTTTGAAGATCCTGTTTTTAAATACCATGAAAATGGCGTTCCTTATTTTGTTCCTACTATACACTGGTGCTTTATGCTGTACTTAAATTCTCTGCCACATATGATTATTGAAAAAAGAGCAAAGATAAATGAGAGGCAAGGGAGAGGGGGCAATAATTGAGCAACATGTCTTTTTTCTGCCTCCATCCTATGAAGGGATGTGTTTTCCTCCCTATTAGGCATATTTTACTTTTTTCCATATGGTAGAATTTATGTTCACCCTTTAAGAAAATACATATAGGACCTAGGGGTGTACATGGCAGCAAGTCAGGAATAATTTAGTCATGAGATCATATGTGAAGGGAAGTATATTGCCACTGAAAAATGTCCTGCTAGTATTATGAAAACTCTGATGCATTTGTATTAAAAGATGTATTATTGTGATAATGGAGAATATTTAATATGTTAGTGAGCATATGGATGAGAAACAACCAAAATTAGGAAGTGACAAGTTACCAACAGCCAATGGTGAAGTTATACTTGGACTAAGACTAAAAATTACTTTGACAGCACATTTTGCTTATGTGAATGTTGAATTAATCGTTGCCCTTAGCTAATGCTCTTACCAGACTTTGTGACAACATGGATGAAACCTAGATTCCTTTGTGTTTTTTTCTCCCTTGCATTTACATGGAAAAATGTATTATGTCAACCTAAACTCTCAGCTCAGCTAGTCTATGGTGCCAGAGAGCTTAAAGAATATTCATCTCACATTCTTCAGGAAGTTATTTACCAAATTTTACAAGATTCCTTGTTGAGGAAAGTAACATACTTGTCACTTGTAGTTTATTTTCTGTAATTCTAGAACTACTATGAGAAATACTGAAAGATATAAAAGATAGTAAAATGGAACATAAGATAACATGAATTGTGTTCTTTAAAACTGTCATATGAGATAGCAAGGCAATAAAATATGGAAAAATGGAAGGCCATTTTACAAGAGGAAAATTACACACAACCTGCATTACCCTATGTGAAAATGAATTCTAAATATATCATGCTATCCACTTCTCTATGAAAAGTGTCTTTGCATCCCTAAAGTAAAGAGTAAAAATGTGGTCGATTTTGGCTCAGAACATACTTGAGGAATTTTTTTTCTTAACTTCAGGCTGCTCCCAGAGACTGAAAGCTGGAACTGCTGGAATACATTAGCTGTGGTCCTTCAGTTTATTTTTCAGTTTAAGTTCACCTTAAAGGAATCCAGTTTATACATGCCAGCTCCACTAACTCCATCATGCAAAATGATGTGCTGTGTACAGGACAGTACAGGGGAAACTGCTTCAGAAGAGTAGGCATGTCCATTAAAAGCAAAAGCATGACTTAATCCATTTATGACTACAACACAAGGAATATAGTGTTTGCAAGTAGCAAAACCCTATATCCTTTAATGTGCAGGAGGCACTTCTAAATCAATGCCAAACTTTATGGTTTCAGAGTTACAACATGTTTACAACTTCTGATGTGTTCATTTGGTGGACAGGGGCTATGGGGGGAGAAAAAAACATGTTAAGGTTTGCAACCTTATGTTGTCAATTCTTCTGTCAGTTACAGATTTGCTTTTTGTAACTCTGATTAAAACAAAGAGCCTCAGTAAAACGCACATCTTTTAAATGTATTAGTTCAGAATCATCAAAAAAACAGCTAAATGCAGAGCTATCCAACTTCGGGACAAAATTTATGGCAGGTGTGCTTAGGTGTGGCTTGACAAGCTCCAGCTTGTCCCTCTTGTGGTTCACATCCACTTCAGAGGCAGCCGACTTTCTTGGGTCAGTGCTGAGCTCTGGTGGGGCCATGCACCTTCAGCACATGTAGTTTAGCCAGCTACAAATCTCTGCTGAACCATACAGGCTTTGGGTCAAAACTGACTCAAGTTTAGCAGGCTTGGAATGTGGGTTGGGTAGGGTTTGTTAGGCTGACGTGCCCTCTTGGGTAGGTATGTGCCTGGCATGGGCATGCCCTGCCAGTGGGTTGGGGTTCAGGGTTCTCAAAACTGTCAACAAAAATTTGGGTGGAAAACACAGAGCACTGTGTTAGGTGCTTTGTAGGTTATGAGTTTTTTTCCTCCGAACAAAGGCTGTACTGTGACTGCTTCAAGTCTTAACGTGTTTTACAATGCTCCTAACTTCCTTTATTCCCAGAAGGATATATATTGATGATGAAGTATTTCCTGCACACATAATACTGGTAAGTAGTCTTGGGATCCTTTAGAGGGAAAAAGAATATTTGAATGACAACTGGTTTAACTCATCTGTAATTTACTTCTCAGAGGGGAAACCCCTTGTTTTAATCAGTTTACTGGTGGTGTACAAAAAAAAATCTTATGATAATTAAGGTAGATTTCCTAATTAAGATTGATTACATGAGGAGAACCAAAACAATAAATAAAACAATAAACAATAAATAAGTAAATGAACTGTTCAAATTCTTTTTTTTGAACTTACAAATAGTGTAAGTTTGAATTTACAGATAGTGTTTCTATGCAATTCTCTAGGGTTTTTTAATTTAATTTTCTGTAAATCATTATTTCAACACCAGAGTTTTCATAAGCTCTTAAAAAATATAAAATGATGAGTAACTCTAGAGCAAAAGCATCAATCAAGTTTGCAGTAAATTATTTCTTATAGATATATGCGGAACCTGTGCAACTATAGAATATACAAAATAGTTTCACAAGATGCTGTTTTCTGTTTCTCTGAAAGATATCTGAACAAAATGAAAATGGGACAAAGTTAATTTTAACATTTATTCAGAATTGAAAATGTTTACATCTAAGTGGCATCTGTCCACAGGTAAAGTGTGGTTGAAAGTTTAAATGAAAATATTTTTGTTCAGGATCAGGATGATGAGGCTGAAGAGGACGAGGACTTGTTTTGGTTTCTCAAGGATATCTTGAGTCAACAGAACCTGATGGTCATGAATGGCTTCAATTCCCCATACACTTGTTGAGAAAACAACACTGTGGTGCACAAGTCATCCATCAGGTTCTTGGAACACATTGAGGACTGCCTCCTGCTACAGATGTTGAATGTGCTGACAAGGAACAATGTATTGCTCGATTTGCTGCTCATGAACCAAGAATACTTGACAACATAACCACCAATGTTACCCTTGGATAGAGCAATCACAACATCGGGTAGATATAGATCCTGCTGAGCACTGTGAAGACCAGCTGCAGGACAAAGACACAGGATTTTAGAAGACCCAGCTTCAATATGCTCCATGTCCAGCTGCGTGGGGCACCATGAGAGGTATCCATGAGGATACCCATCTACATCTCTTCCCATCTACAAAGTGGCAGAAAATTATATGTGATAAGATTCATTACCAAGTCATCTGAATTTCTAGAACCTACAGAGAAGGTAATGGAACAAAGAGTGGAATGATTAATAAATCCTTTCTTATATGCATATTGGGTAGGTAAACTGATAAAAAGAACAGATTTAAGGAGAGCGATGTCTCAGAACCAAACAGTTACACCATGGCTTTAGTACGGTAGCTTCTAGAAAAACCTTCCCACAATAATGAGACTTCCAATTAATTCAAAGATATATTTATATTTATAGATATATTTTAATTTGTTTTTTAGAATAATCATATGGCCCTTCTGCCCATAAAGGCACAGAATCAGACTCTAGGACCCAGCAAGTTCTTTTCATTATCTGGTGTGAAGCTAGCTAGTATATTATCAAGACTGTCATATATTTTAAATTTGTATTCAGAGATACTGAAAAATCAGAACTGAAAAATAAATTTTAAAAAGTCAATCAGTGTGTAGCAGCAAAAAATTAGAATTATTTCTGTATTTTATGTCTGAGTATGTGTCACTGAAGGAAGAAGTTATGAAAAACTTAAAGGAAGAGCTTTACCTGTCTTCAGTGTTCTGTTTCTGCAGCATGAAATAAGAGAAGGAAGGTCTTCCGTCACGAGACCAACTGACAGCTGCTACCAAAGGTACCTACAGGAGCTATTTCTGGATCTTTCTTTGCTGAAGGGTGCATACAAAAATGTATATGCAGTTTGTGCTTTTGCTTTTATCAATGGGTATAAATGGCCAGGGGAAAAAAAATGGGGCTTGATATCTCTAAAAATGCGCAGTCAATTGTAGATTCATATGCATTTCCATGGATTTAAAATCAGCTTAAAAACCCTTAATGTGCTTTTAGGCACAGAACATTTTTTGCACCATTTTTCCTCTTTCCTTTGTTTCTCCAGAGCCAAGGAAGCATACAGAGAAAGCCTAAATTATTTCCTTGTAAAAAACACTCTCCTTGCTTTTCAGTTTTCTTGTTTAGAAGACACTGTTGCTGTTGGGAAACTGAGCTCTAAAAGCTTGTGCCTTGGCCTGAAGAGTGAGAGTTGGCCTCAACTCAAACAAGAGGAAGCTTCCCTGCGTGCAGAGACACTATTGCTGATGGACATTATGTGCTACATAAAGAAGGCTACAATTGCTCATTGCAGTAGTGGAGAAAATTAGTAACCTCTTGTGGCTGAGGAAAAAATATACTTAAAATACTGTAATTTTGATAAATTATGCATTTGCAGTTTTTCTTTCCCTGATGTTTTGTGTGCTTTAGCTCTGTCTGATGCCAGTGGAATTAAAGCATGGAATGAGTGCCAGGTGAATGCTGTACCTGTGATGACCTATGAAGTATCTACAACTCAGATAAACAAGAAAATAAAGGAGCATGGCATTTAACTGAATTGAGGAGAAGCTCATGAGAACCTTATGAACTTCAAAAAGGCTAAGTGCAGGGTTCTGCACCTGGCAATCTCAGGCACAAAACACAGACTAGGCAGAGAATGCGTTGAGAGCAGCCCTGCAGAAAAGAACCTGGGGATACTAGTGGATGAAATATTGTACATGGCTCTGTAGTGTGTGCTTGTGGGCTGCATAAATTGAAGCATGACCAGCATGTCAAGGGAGGTGATCCTGCCGCTCCACTTTGCTCACATGTGACCTCACCTGGAGTGCTGCATTCAGAATAAAAAAAACAGAGACCTGTTAGAAAGGGTCCAAAGGATGGCCTTGAATATGATTAGATGACTGGATCACCTCTTCTATGACAATAGGCTGAGAGAGTTTGGGTTTGGATTTGTTCAGCCTGGCAAAGAGAAGTCTCCATGGAGACCTTGTTGCAGCCTTTCAATAAGAAAGAGAAAGACTCTATTAAGGCTTGTAGCAAAAGGACAAGGATTGACAGCTTAAAATTGGAAGAGGGTATGTTTGGACTGGACATAAGGAAGACATTTTTCAAAATGAGGACAGTGAAACGCTGGAAGAGATGTGCTTGTGGATGCCCCATCCCTGGAACTGTTCAAGGTCGGGTTGGACAGATCTTTGAGATACTTGATCAAATGGAAGATTTCCTTGCCCATGTCAGGAGTGTTAGGCTAGATGATCTTTAAAGGTCCCTTCCAACCAAAACTATGCTGTGATTCTATGATATATGGCTTGACTTCTTCATTTGTTTCACTACTGTTTTGGGGAAGATTTAGTATTCAGCATAAAAAACTTACTTTAAAGATTGTGTAGTAGAAAAACCCAAGAAAAATAAATTCTTTTGAAAAATAAAAAAAGGATGATAAAGAATAGACTAATATAAATAAAAACAAATAAGCAACAGAAATTTATTTTGCTGTATTAAATACTATGGATATAGGTAGTGAAGCTTGCTATATGTACATTGTAATAAGATGAATTTTTAATACTAAAATGTTGAATTTTAGTTTTTATGACTATTAATATAAGTGAAGATTAGTGCAAATGTAATAATAGATGGCATAAAAGAGTGCTAATGGTCACTACTACTTATGTAAAACAAGACCACAATCCAATTGCAGCCTTGGGTGACCTTTGATGCTGATCAATACTTGATGCAGAAACTGATGCAGAGGTGGCATCAGCCACAGTTACAGGGGTAAGGGTAGATCAGAAAAATGATTGTGCAAGTTGCAGTGTGAAAAAGTGGCACTAAATCTCTACCTCCCAAAGATAACTTTTTGTCTAGAAATTTAAATTTCAAGTCTATTGAGCAGAAAAGGAATGTTATGCTGTGAGCTGTTTCTGCAGGTGTAAAACAGCTGAGGCATTTCTTCAGTATCCTAAGAGAAAGGTACAAAGCAAAATAGAACTTTCATAAATAAATCTATCTGTTTTAAAGAGAAGTTATATTCTTTTTCTAAGCCATTTCAAACTTTATAACAAGAGTTTTACCTTGTGTTTGCCTAAGTATGCTGTATCATTCTTTATCCATGCACTTATAACGGTGGCCAGGCAAAGATGAGGAATTAGGTTATATTGCCTATTTGGAGAGAAAAGATCCAAATACAAGAGTGTGTTCCATGGGACCTTTTGGATCTAACACACTGACACATGTGTAAAGGTCTAGAGCTATGGCATACTTCCTGCCAAGCCTGAGGACCCTGGGTACTGATTTTGCCAGATCCTGGAAAGGCATCTCCTCTGTGAGGCTCAAAGCAATCGTGGTCTTGTAGGACATAAGTGACAGTGAGACAGCTAAATCTGGGCAGGCTCCTTCCCTATCACACCTGTGCAGCAGCTGTTATTGCTGGACTCTATACTCACTATCATTTCTCCAAAATAAAAATTGGACGTCTTACCCGAGTTCCAAGGCAACTGAAGACCTGGACTCCCAAAGCTGTGCGCCAGTAAATACTATACAGTGAAAGACTTATTATTCTTTTTCCCTAAGGGTTAAAATACTAATTTACCACTGCTAATTTAAAGGAAAATTAATTCTCCATCCCTTGGAGACAGACTTTAGAGGCCACATATTTACAAAATGGCACTAAAAAGAAAGAGATACTTATTTTTTATCTGACCTCTGCTCAGAAAAAAAAAAATATATTTTTGTAATTATATATTATTCACTGAAAAATTTGTATTTCATAGGTAGTAGCACAATGTCACGGCATTTTCTCACAGAGATCATACTAACGGCAGCATTTCAAACTAATTTTTAAATAAGAAGATATACAAATTATGTGCCTGGAAAAGCTAATATGGTTCTTATTATCTCATGACCTGTAGCATTATTTTAAAGAGTAATAAGCTCTTCACTGTAATATATTGTGGACAATCTGGTTGTTACCTCAGTGCTACAAGTCTATTTGACTTTGGTTAGGCTTTGGGTCTATTGCATTAGCAATGAAAGAGTTACTTTAGCATTTCCTTTTGCAGCTTTCCATTACAATATATGTGAAATCCAGATGTATTTGTTTTCTTCCAAAGAGTTACCTTGGGATACCAAATCATGGCTAATGAATCTGAATATGTTGGATCAGATCCCAGTCCAGCTCTCTGAAAACCCAAATTCCATTACCTCAAAAAAACTGAACCCAAAATACATTAAAAATGCTTTATATGACAAATAACCACACTTATTGATCATATAAAAGCCTATTGTTTTTGCTTGACAGAAGGAGTTAACACAATTGGAACAGTGGAATAATAAATTTACTGTTTATGTAGTCTAAATTATTTTTTTCTCTCTTTTAATAAATCAGAAAAAACAGGCTGTATTGGTCTAAAGATTTTGTAAGCTAAATTTTATCCCCTTATGCTCCAGAATGTTTTTTCTCCCATTAAGTTCTAGTTTGGACATCTGAAAATATATCCTTACAATGGAAAACTTGACTAAATCCTTGCTGACACTGCCAATGTAGTATATCATATTAAAATTAGTTTTAGAAAGCATAAAGACGTAAAACAGAGCTGTGGAAGGTAAAGCTAATTATAAAGCAGTGAGAACAAACTTGCTTCAAAATGAAATTATACAGAGGTAATAGCAAACTTATTCTACCACCTTTTTCCTCAACCAGCACAGAGGATCTTCAATTGTCTCCATTACTGAATTTTTGCTACTGCTGTTTTGATCGTGACTAGCAAGCCTGTTGCTGATGCTGTAGCACTAAAGACCCTCTTCAAAGAAGAGCTGCTGAAGAGTCATCTGCTTGCAGTTAGGCGGCAACACTCAGAGCACAATTCAATTCTAGCATGTACAGAGCACATAGCACTGACCTGCTCTCTTGCCTCCCTTGCAATATTCTTCTGTTTCCAAGCTGTCTAGCGGTTGGCTTTTCCAAGTAATGTTTTCCAGAGCAGAAATGCTAACAAAATACCTTAAGTCCTTAGCTAGCTCTCCCTATGCCTCCTCACTTGATGTCCCATTGATGCCTTAAGAGTTCTCATTCTTTATATTTCTGGCTTTTAGCATAGCTGTATGGTATCATACTTAGGATGGTAGAAAACCTCTTTCTCATGGTCTGTGAAATGGTGTTTAACATTCTTTTCTGTAAAAACAAGTTCTAGCAAGGACATCCTGTTTGAGACATGAAACTGGAGGAAAATAACAAGATATGGTGTAGACAAAGCGAGGTAGAAGGCCCAAAACCTCCTTGAGAAGTTCCAAAGGGCAGGCCTGGGGAGCAGGCCTGGAGACAAAGGATTTTGGGATTGGATGTATCCATTAGATATGATAATTGATAATTGATTAATATTGAAAAAGGGATACTAGTGCTGTCGTGTTGAGCATGTCTATGTACATTGTAGACCTGGAAGCTTCTGTTGAAGTCCAGCTCTTTATCTTTGTTGGAATGTGAGTAGTGCGTGGACAAGGTGCTGATTAATGGAGGTGGAGGTAATGAGTGGGTTTGGGGCCATTTATTGAAGTCAGATGGGGGTGCACGTGCCCTGGGTAGGTGCTTCTAGCAGCTGGAGCCTGTGGGGTCTGGAGAACACCAACTAAAGTGGGGGCCCCGATTGCAGCCATTGGGACAGAGAACAGTGTACATTTTGAAAACCAACTACAGCGACACCAGGTGAATGAGGGCACGGGGTTCATGGCAGTGGTTAGACTCATGCTGCGGTTACAGCCCATGTGCCCAGTGCTGGCTGCTGGGGTGGCGAGTGTTTGTATCTCCCCCAAACCGGGTGTGCAAAGGTTATACATGTGTCAATTGCAGCAAAACCCATGTAGAGCAAGAGGCTGTAGGTTTGGGCAAAGGAAAGAGAGGGCTGGAGGAGTTATGCTGGCATTCAAGGACTGTGAAATGTACTTGTGACCATGGAAGGTGTCTGTGTGTTTCTCTGGGATACACATTCACTTTCAGTATTGACTGAAACTGCAAAGGGGAAAGCAGCAACCATGTCCCTCAGCCTGGGCAGAGATCCCAGGTCCCTGGGAAGGAGGAGAATCCCAGGCTCTGGGGCTGCAAAAGGCAGCAGGCACTTATAACATCCTGTAACGATATATTGCATACAGAAGAACACAATGCTTGGGGATTATTAAAGTAATTTTCTTTCTGTTCTCTAAACATCCTTGGATTGACAATTGTGGGAAAAATTAGGTCAAATAAAAACTTGTTTGGAGAAGTTATAAGACATGAAGCAGAGAGGAGATGCTGGGATTCATCTTCAGTATAGATATCTGCCGCCCAATTTGCAGAACTGTGCACAAATAAACATATTAAAGAAGTAATATAGTAAAATTGTTTGTTTATATCCATAACTATTCCTTGGCTTTGTTAGCAAAGCACAGGCCCTTCAAGTCTGACCTAAGCAGACCCACCATGTCCGCAGGAGTCCAGTGTCCCACAATGGGATTTTGCTTATATAAAAAAAAAAAGTACCTTCTGAGTCTTTGCAGATGAAACACTATTGTCTGCTTTTCAAATATTTTCCTTTTTGATTTTGTGGTGTGAGAGCACAATAAAAGGAAAAAGTCTTTGCAACATACTGAGGAAGCACTTGAACATTTGCAAGGAGTGAGAGATTTAGAATTTCTAGTGACTGTGCCTATTGTTATCCCAGTCATCCAGGAAGAATCAAACAGGCACAGCTCATGAAAAAATAATGTACTTTTCATGTATGGCAGTCTCGGTAACATTCCAGCTAATGAAGGATGATCTTAATGCAGAATTTAAAGTTAATCACACATATAACCAAGCTATGAAATACTTCTATTTATGAACAAAATGAAAGGAGCTAAGTGGGACAGCTTGCTTTTTAAACTGTATCGGGGACAAAAGTTTGATATTCTGGGAGCTGTGTGTGTATGTTGGAGAACAAGATTCAAAATTTTGCTTATTGTCTGGTCTATTTTCCACTCCAGTGTCATTATATAATTACAGTAAAATAATCTTTAGAGTAGAGGCAGTCTGGAGGTGTTTACTGTATTAACTCAGTGTGCATGCCTACAGCCTGAGTTAAAGGCAGTAGAATCATGGAATTCAGATTTTCCAACTGTTTTCGTGGTCAAGGCTGTGAGAACTGCCATTTAAAACTTGTTATGGATGACAGAAAAGACATTTCTTTCCATTTTGGATGAAGAACCTTACAGGAAATCACTTAGATTTTGATATCCTTGGCACTAAGTTGGTTTACAAGTGAGTTGGATTTTCATTAAAAAAAGTCATGAAACTATTGTAGAGTTTAAGATGCACTTAAAAATACTCAGGACCTAATGCCTTGAGGTTTTGAAATCAATGAGAGGGGAGAATGCTTGGTATCTCTGGAACTATGCAGTGCTTCAAAAAATTATTTAAGGTACAGTGTTTTCTTTTTTATATTCTACATGTAAAGCATTAATTTTCAGTACAGTCCCTTTCTAAGGAAATGAATCATGGCATGGGCTGATGTTTAATAAAATACAAAAGGTATCCAGGTTTTAGTCTGGCTTAGTCTTTAAGTGCTAGTTTATTTATGAATACTCTGTTTAGAAATATATGTTTTTTTACCCCAAAATTCTATTAAAAGAAAAGCAAAAGCAGCCAGATTTTATGCTTTTAAAAAGTTTATATGGAACTTCAAAATTCTTGAAAGCCAGGTCTCCTCCCAACAATCTTCATTAGCTTCTCCTCCTTTTTAAAGAAATGTAATCACTGCATTAATTTGTATTTAAACAGAGCACTTCCAGAAGGTAAAAACTGCACTGTAGAGAAAATTTTATTTACATGGGAAACACATCTAGCTGACAGCCATATCTTAATGACTGGCAAAAAGCCTTAAAAATATTTGCCTACTATAAAGCCAAACTACACTGCTTTACAGAGGAAAATATTTTCCTCTTTGTTTGACCTGTCATTTGTACAAGTTAGCATCAAGGATAGATTTCAGCGCTGTGATGACAGATTTGGAACTCATAGTACAGATTACATGTCAAATAAAATTATTCAGACACTCTTTACTTTTCACAGCAGTGATTCACAAAACTCAGGAACATCAATAGATTTATAGCCTACAGGGTTCGAAAACGTTTTGATGAGCGGTGTCATACTCAAATGCTCACCCTTAATAATGCTCTTCCACATTTCTTTTCACAAACAAAACCAGCTCAGGGCAAAACTAATTTTTACATTGTCTGCTGTTGGCCTTCCATGTAGAAGGGCAAGGAGAAACCATCACACCCTCTAGCTGGCTTCATTTGTAAAGCAGTCAATCTAAACAAAAGAATTCTAAAGATCCCCCACAGAACAGGACAAGGGCTTAAAACCCCTGATGCTCCTGCAGTGGAAATAATTTGTGATGCTTAGTCTAGTGGTTTAAATTTTGGGGGCAGCAGTGATTTTCTGTCACAGGGTGATTTATTTATTTATTCCCTATTAAAGGAAACAAGAGGTCAGTACAAATGCAACATATTGTGCTGGGTTTTTTTGTTTGTTTGTTTGTTTTTAAGATGTACACATCTGCTTTTAACTATTTTGGTCATAGAATCATTCAGGTTGGAAAAGACTCTTAAGATCACTGTGTCTAGCTGTTAACCTAACACTACTTATTCCACCACTAAGCCATGGCCCTGAATGTCTCAATATACACTGGAGGCCCAAAGATAGTGCTTCCAGGTTAGGCAGGTCTTCCTGTTATAACTTTCTCCCAACTCTCAGCCTCTCCTGTGCAATCCCTTTTTGTCCATGGTCCCCAAGTCACTTCTGTCATACCTCAGGCTCTTCAGCAGTCCCCTGGCCTTGTTGCTGGCCCAGGTCTCACTTTCTACGTCACAAGCCTCAGGCTGGGAAAGTTGGTTAGTAGCACTTTAGGTGGTAACAAGCAGAGCTGGGTTTATTATCAATGTTGCTTTTACTTTCTCTTAGACAGCATATTTTATTTGCTAGGGAAATATAAGATTTCATAATCTAATCTACTGACAAGGATGCATACTTAAGTTACAAAATAATCACTGCTCTTTCGGGCATATAGCAACGTGATATACTATTCTTATCTGAATGATTTGGGGGGACTGGAAGGATTCTTGTGGAACCCTTGTTTTCATTCCTTTCTTCCTGCACTGGAACCGGTCTTTTGCCACATGTCATTCCACCATCACAGAAGTGCAATATGAATATCATTGCTTTCTGTCTTCTTCTTAGTTTTCTTTGCTGGAACATTACTGTGCAGCCAGCAGCCAACTACATTAAAAATATTATAATGCTATTTTATTGTTAAGCTTAAAAAGACCTTTTTACTCATCTCTTTTTTTTAACTTGTAATGCTCAGAGACAGACTTCCTGGACTGCAAGGGCCCACATTCTTCCAAAATCTTGGGTTTGCAAACTCGGGAGTTTGTTTTCTTAAAGACAAGTGCATGAAGCCACAGTTGTTTCTTGCTGGTTGTTGCAAAGACTCATGGGTAAATTGAGAAGTTGTACAAAACAGCACAAAAAGTTGTACAGAAATGCTCAAATGACATGAGATTATATTGTGCAGGAAAGATAGTTCATATTGTTAACACTCCAGTGTGCATTCATGAGCACTTCCTGCTTTTCAGCAGCTTTTGCAGACAATTAGGAGGTCAGCTTCAGACTAGAGCTGTGGGTCCACAGTCGTTGCTACCTGAGAGCTGTGTGCCATCGGAGACACCTTAACACATTCTCAGCTCCAAAAACATCAGAGATGTGCTTTTCCACATACTACTGGAATTGCAGATAGCAGGGCTGATGCCATCATCAAACCAAAGTCCTGCTTTTGAAGCTAAAATAATATTTATTTGATATTTAATCAACAATTATTTTTTAAAATGTGGAAATATTGCTGAAGATCAATAGTTTGCCCAGGGAAGTTGTGGATGCCCCATCTCTGGAAATGCTCAAGGCAGGTTGATGGGATCTGGATCAACCTAGTCTAGTGAAAGGTGTCTCTGCCAATGTCAAGGAGGTTGGAACTAGATGATGTTTGAGATCCCTTCCAACACAAACCATTCTATGATTTGCTATGATTAATTTAGGGGTGTCAGGAGGTATGGCTGTATTTATGATTCTTCTCAAGACAGTTTACTACAGTTCTGTATTTGTCATTCTGCCCAATCTTAAAATGTTATTTAATCCTATATCCCTTGTAGCTGGAGGGGTAGAAAAGCAATCATGCTGAGTCGTTACCTCATAAAACAAAAAGAGTTTTATTCAGCAGTGACAAAAATCTATTTTTGTGTGTGTGTAAAGAGAAAGTAGTTGTGAAAAGCACAAAAGCCATATGTGAGAGATTTTGTGTATGAATGAAAAATTCGTCTCCACATCTAGATGCAATTTATTTTAAAGGAAACATAATTTAATTCATTACTTAGTAACTCAAATCAAATATACAATATTTATGAAGACAGTTTGCGGGAGCAGAGGGACACTCACAAACAGGCTGGCCTTCTTCTATACTAGACCTTTCAGATAAAACAGTCCTGGGAGAGCCTAAGTTCTACCATACACATAGAAAATACATACCATGTTGTTGAAATATCATGCATAGCTTACCTAACTCCTCTCAGGCAAGGTATTCCTCCAAGAGAATGACTGGAAGAGAGAAACAGCAGCTATAATAGTTACGAAGTAGCCTGCCCTGCTAGGAGGAACACATCCGATTGTCTTAGTTTTTTGCTCCACTTTAAGGCCTCTGAGATTGTACACATGTCACACAGCCTGGAGATTTCTCTAGCAGCCGAGTAGATTTACTTTTTCTTAGCTTTGTTTGTTTTGGAGGGGGAGGAGAATGAATAGGACTATAAATCAGTCTCTTTCTGCCCAGCTCATTTCATTTATTCTTGGCCCCATCTGGGCCCTATTAGCTGCAGAGCACCAGGGCTGCAATCAGCAAAGCATGGGGCACTGCAGATCTCCTTACCACTCAGCCTCAGGAACAAATGCTATCAGGGGAAATTAGGTCATAAAATAATTTCATGAACCTGTGTTGTTTATAAAACTGGAAGCAAGCATGTGTTTCAAAATAGAGCTCTATTAGGATGACTTTCACTTTTTATTTCCTCTCTTGGTAAAATAGTGTTGAATTCATTATATATTAAATCCCATAATTGATATAAGGGCCATATTGCAGCTGTACTTTGTAATTGGGTTTGAAAGGCTTTGTTATTGTCTACAATCATATAAATGATGTAATCAGATGTTGCTGGTATCTTAACCATATGTGTATTGTATCCTTGGACTTCTAATCAGATGCATTAGCCAATAGTACAAAAATTTTATTCAACTTAAGTATTTGAGTAGAATACAAAAAAGAGTGCAGAACAGCTAATATTAACAGTTACTTATGGTGTTTGGTCTAACTGAGTGGCAAACCATAATACTGTTCTCATTGGAATCTAATCTGCTGAACTTGGTATTAGAAACCTGGAGTCAGTCAGGATTTTGAGGAAGGATATTGTTATACAAAACACACGGTCACTATAAATTGCATTTGCATAAAAATCAATGTAAGCTGTTGTGTGGTATCAGACCTCATGTGCCTGAAGATCTCTTGGCATACATTTGTCTTGGGTTAGCTGAGGCTGAGAAAACTTTCCCTGATTTGACTCGGGTTTAAAATAGATTTTTTTTTTTTCCTCTTGCCCCCCCCCCCCGCTCCTCATTCCCTTTTGGCTCACATGTTTTCTTTTGTTTTCTCTTGGGGAGGGGCCTGGAGGGGGGTGGGAGGGGCCAGAGGCGGAGTTGAGATGCCAATGGGGTCAGAACGGCACCAAACACACCAATGGGGCTCAGCGGAAAGCAAGATTGCCTTTTTTTTGCAGTGGACTGGAGAAGTCTCACAG